>JASEVX010000001.1:106006507-106113215 GCA_031761405.1 Serripes groenlandicus | reverse complement strand
ACTGAAAATTTGCATCTTTTATAAATATAATTTTAGTAGCCGTAGCGTTGTGGTTTGAATTACTTGTAACAAGCAATTTATCCTGTTTTTACATATCTTAAAACAATTATAACATTCACCATTTATGGTTCTTTCTTCTTAAATTATAGGCCCTCAAATGACTTGTAAATGAATCAGTTGAAAATTGGTGTAACCACATGTTTAAGACAGTGGTACTGTAAGAAACACAACAATTGGTATATCAAAATGGATTCGATAAGTTTTAATATCAATATAATTATGCAGTTCTATCACAGTAATTGTAGCAATATGAGATAATCTTATATGTATTTAACAGAGCATTGTAAGAACAATGCAAAGAGATTGACTTCAATTAACCTTTCCCACTTGCAGAAGCATTTTGATACATCTGCAGAAGTTTTTTGAAAACATTGAATACAAAGAAGAAAATGCTCCTCTCGGCCACAATGTTTGCAGCTCCATTAACCCTTTCCCTCATATGACAATTCTGCAGCAGCATATTTTGTCAAAAAAATAGAAAATCTCTATAAATGAATGGATTACCTATGACTAAGAGTGGAAAACATTGTGGCAAAAGGAGAATTTTTTCAAAAAGCTGTCAGAGGCGTCAGAAAGCATCTATATGAGGAAAAGGGTTAACCCTTTCCCTCATACGACAATTCTGCAGCAGACGACTTTGAACGTATTTTGTCAAAACATAGAAAATCTCCATAATTGAATGGATAAACTATGACAAAAAGTGGAAAACATTGTGACAAAAGGAGAAATTGCACGTTTTGTGCAATTTCTTCTTTTGTCACTATGTTTTCAAAAAGCCGTCTGCTGGAGAGGCGTCAGAAAGCATCTATATGAGGGAAAGGGTTAAATCATTTCACTTTCATCAATTTCCAAACATTTGCCCAAGTGTTTGTCTGCTAAGGATTTGTTGTATGTGGAAAAGCGTTAACCCTTTTCCTCATAAAGACTCTTTCTGTCGCCTCTGCAGCAGACAGCTTTTTGAAAACATAGTGACAAAAGAAGAAATTGCACAAAACATGCAATTTCTCATTTTGCAACAATGTTTTCCACTTTTTGTCATAGGTTATCCACTCAATTATGGAGATTTTCTATTTTTTGACAAAATATGTTCGAAGTCGTCTGCTGCAGAATTGTCGTATGAGGGAAAGGGTTAAGTGAAATAACACATATATACAAGAGGGCCATGATGGCCCTTGAATCGCTCACCTGATTTTTTATTTTTTTTTCACTTTAGCTATATAAGCCTCGCCCCCTGGCAGCCAGTTTCCGACCAATCAACTTGGCTTGAAGGAATCTGATAGAGGGTCACCCTAGGAACATTTCTACAAAATTATTTGAAAGTCGGCCAGATACTTTTGGAGGAGAAGATTTTTTAAGTTTTCACTAAAGCCATATAATGCAAAATAGCCCTGCCTACTGGCGGCCATGTTTTTTGACCAATCAACATGGCTTGAAGGAATCTGAAAGTGGGTCATCCAAGGAACATTTCTACAAAATTATTTGAAAATCGGGCCGACACTTTTGGAGAAGAAGATTTTTTAAGTTTGCACTATAGCCATATAAGGCAAAATAGCCCCGCCCCCCCTGGCGGCCATGTTTTTCGACCAATCAACACGGCTTGAAGGAATCTGATAGAGGGTCATCCAAGGAACATTTCTACAAAATTATTTGAATATCTGCCAACCAATTTGGGAGAAGAAGAATTTTGAAGTTTTTTCGGTTTCGTTGCCATGGAAACCAGAATTTTGCATGGATCCCAAAAATTTGAAGGAATTCTGGTGAGGTCAATGAGAGGATGCTTTCTGTGAAGTTTCATCCAAATTGACCCACTGGTTACTGAGGAGAAGAAGTTGACGCACGACGGACGCCGGACAAAAGGCGATCACAATAACTCACCTTGAGCAAAGCTCAGGTGAGCTAATAAGCGAAAGCAAGTGGAAACCTTTCTTCAAAAAAAAATAATCAAATCAGATTTCATATTTTGGGTCAATCTACTTTGCAGAGAGTCGTTCCTTACAATTACTTGCACAGCTCTGCATGCGGCTAAATGTCAGACTGTTTACGAAACTTAATCCTTTCCCTCATACAACAATTTTGCAGCAGACAACTTTGAACACATTTTGTCAAAACAAGAGGGCCATGATGGCCCTGGAATCGCTCACCTGATTTTTTTTTTTCACTTTACCTATATAAGCCCCGCCCCATGGCAGCCATAGTTTACGACCAATCAACTTGGCTTGAAGGAATCTGATAGAGGGTCACCCTAGGAACATTTCTACAAACTTATTTGAAAATCGGCCAGACACTTTTGGAGGAGAAGATTTTTTAAGTTTTCACTATAGCCATATAGTGCAAAATAGCCCTGCCCACTGGCGGCCATGTTTTTTGACCAATCAACATGGCTTGAAGGAATCTGAAAGTGGGTCATTCAAGGAACATTTCTACTAAATTATTTGAAAATCGGCCTGACACTTTCGGAGAAGAAGATTTTTTAAGTTTTCACTAGCCATATAAGGCAAAATAGCCCCGCCCCCCTGGCGGCCATGTTTTTCGACCAATCAACTTGGCTTGAAGGAATCTGATAGAGGGTCATCCAAGGAACATTTCTACAAAATTATTTGAAAATCAGCCTGACACTTTCGGAGGAGAAGATTTTTTAAGTTTTCACTTTGGCCATATAAGGCAAAATAGCCCCGCCCCCTGGCGGCCATGTTTTTCGACCAATCAACATGGCTTGAAGGAATCTGATAGAGGGTCACACAAGGAACATTTCTACACAATTATTTGGAAATCGGCCCGACACTTATGGAGGAGAAGATTTTTTAAGTTTTCACTATAGCCATAAAAGGCAAAATAGCCCCGCCCCCTGGCAGCCATGTTTTTTGACCAATCAACATGGCTTGAAAGAATCTGATAGAGGATCACCCAAGGAACATTTCTACAAAATTATTTAAAAATCGGCCTGACACTTTTGGAGGAGAAGATTTTTTAAGTTTGCACTATAGCCATATAAGGCAAAATAGCCCCACCACCCCTGGCGGCCATGTTTTATGACCAATCAACATGGCTTGAAGGAATCTGATAGAGGGTCATCCAAGGAACATTTCTACAAAATTATTTGAAAATCGGCCCGACACTTTCGGAGGAGAAGATTTTTTAAGTTTTCACTATAGCCATATAAGGCAAAATTGCCCCGCCCTCCCTGGCGGCCATGTTTTTCGACCAATCAACATGGCTTGAAGGAATATGATAGAGGGTCATCTAAGGAACATTTCTACAAAATTATTTGAAAATCTGCCAACCAGTTTGGGAGAAGAAGAATTTTGAAGTTTTTTCGGTTTCGTTGCCATAGAAACCAGAATTTTGCATGGATCCCAAAAATTTGAAGGAATTCTGGTGAGGTCATTGAGAGGATGCTTTCTGTGAAGTTTCATCCAAATTGACCCACTGGTTACTGAGGAGAAGAAGTTGACGCACGACGGACGACGCACGACGGACGCCGGACAAAAGGCGATCACAATAACTCACCTTGAGCAAAGCTCAGGTGAGCTAAAAATAGAAAATCTCTACAATTGAATGGATAACCTATGACTAAAAGTGGAAAACATTGTGGCAAAAGAAGAAATTGCTTGTTTTGAGCAATTTCTTCTTTTGTCACTATGTTTTCAAAAGGCTGTCTGCTGCTGAGGCATCCAAAAGCATCTATATGAGGGAAAGGGTTAACAACCACATTCTATCGATATAAAAAACATTTACATGAAAACAAGCTCTAACACTTAAGATAAATCACATAAAATATTCACTTAAATTTAGGAATTTGTTTGTTTTTTATTCAAAAATATGACTACATTTCATGGTATGTCACCTACGTTCCTACGCCATTGTAAGCAAATACATCCATGAAAGAAAGTTGTCAATTGAGGTGAAAGTAGTCCGAGCCAATGACAGAGTTGAAAGGAGATAGCCAATAGAAATAGGGAGTGATTTTGGGTCTGTTCAGAAACAAGAGGGCCATGATGGCCCTGGAATCGCTCACCTGATTTTTTTTTTCACTTTAGCTATATAAGCCCCGCCATCTGGCGGACATAGTTTCCAACCAATCGACTTGGCTTGAAGGAATCTGATAGAGGGTCACCCTAGGAACATTTCTACAAAATTATTTGAAAATCGGCCAGACACTTTTGGAGGAGAAGATTTTTTAAGTTTTCACTATAGCCATAAAAGGCAAAATAGCCCCGACCCCTTGTGGCCATGTTTTTTGACCAATCAACATGGCTTGAAGGAATCTGATAGAGGGTCATCCAAGGAACATTTCTACAAAATTATTTGAAAATCGGCCTGACACTTTTGGAGAAGAAGATTTTTTAAGTTTGCACTATAGCTATATAAGGCAAAATAGCCCCCCCCCCCCCCCCCCCCCCCCCCGGCGGCCATAATTTTTGACCAATCAACATGGCTTAAAGGAATCTGATAGAGGGTCATCCAAGGAACATTTCTACAAAATTATTTGAAAATCAGCCTGACACTTTTGGAGGAGAAGATTTTTTAAGTTTTCACTATAGCCGTATAAGGCAAAAAAGCCCCGCCCCCCCCTGGCGGCCATGTTTTTCGACCAATCAACATGGCTTCAAGGAATCTGATAGAGAGTCACCCAAGGAACATTTCTACAAAATAAGTTCAAAATCTGCCAACCAATTTGGGAGGAGAAGAATTTTGAAGTTTTTTTCGTTTCGTTGCCATGGAAACCAGAATTCTGCATGGATCCCAATAATTTGAAGGAATTCTGGTGAGGTCATTGAGAGGATGCTTTCTGTGAAGTTTCATCCCAATTGACCCACTGGTTACTGAGGAGAAGATGTTGAAGATTTTTTAAGTTTTCACTATAACCATAAAAGGCAAAATAGCCCCGACCCCTTGTGGCCATGTTTTTTGACCAATCAACATGGCTTGAAGGAATCTGATAGAGGGTCATCCAAGGAACATTTCTACAAAATTATTTGAAAATCGGCCTGACACTTTTGGAGAAGAAGATTTTTTAAGTTTGCACTATAGCTATATAAGGCAAAATAGCCCCGCCCCCCCCCCCCCCCCCCCCCCCCCCGGGCAGCCATAATTTTTGACCAATCAACATGGCTTAAAGGAATCTGATAGAGGGTCATCCAAGGAACATTTCTACAAAATTATTTGAAAATCAGCCTGACACTTTTGGAGGAGAAGATTTTTTAAGTTTTCACTATAGCCGTATAAGGCAAAAAAGCCCCGCCCCCCCCTGGCGGCCATGTTTTTCGACCAATCAACATGGCTTCAAGGAATCTGATAGAGAGTCACCCAAGGAACATTTCTACAAAATAAGTTCAAAATCTGCCAACCAATTTGGGAGGAGAAGAATTTTGAAGTTTTTTTCGTTTCGTTGCCATGGAAACCAGAATTCTGCATGGATCCCAATAATTTGAAGGAATTCTGGTGAGGTCATTGAGAGGATGCTTTCTGTGAAGTTTCATCCCAATTGACCCACTGGTTACTGAGGAGAAGATGTTGAAGATTTTTTAAGTTTTCACTATAACCATAAAAGGCAAAATAGCCCCGCCCCCTGGCGGCCATGTTTTTCAACCAATCAACATAGCTTGAAGGAATCTGATAGTGGGTCACCCAAGGAACATTTCTACAAAATTATTTGAAAATCGGCCTGACACTTTTGGAGGAGAAGATTTTTTAAGTTTGCACTATAGCCATATAAGGCAAAATAGCCCCCCCCCCCCCCCCCCCCCTGGCGGCCATGTTTTTCGACCAATCAACATGGCTTGAAGGAATCTGATAGAGGGTCACCCAAGGATCATTTCTACAAAATAATTTGAAAATCGGCCTGACACTTTCGGAGGAGAAGATTTTTTAAGAATTTTGAAGTTTTTTTCATTTCGTTGCCATGGAAACCAGAATTCTGCATGGATCCCAAAAATTTTAAGGAATTCTGGTGAGGACATTGAGAGGATGCTTTCTGTGAAGTTTCATCCCAGTTGACCCACCGGTTACAGAGGAGAAAATGTTGACGGACGACTGACGACGGACGACGGACGACGGACAACGGACGCCGGACATAGGGCGATCACAATAACTCACCCTGAGCACTTCGTGCACAGGTGAGCTAAAAACATATAACCTAGCCCTTACCCTGATAAAACAACCTTGAACAATTCCGTAATCTTTATGCGAAAAGGAGAAGTTGCAAATTGAGCAATTTCTTCTTATCCTTCACTACTTCAAACACTTTTGAAAACATTGTGACAAAAGGAGAAATTACTCAAAATGAACAATTTCTCGTTTTGCCACAACATTTTGAACCCTTTTCAATTATTATAAATTAACTTTAATTAAGAGACTGTCTGTGTTTTCGGTAGATGATTTCAAAAACGTCTGCTGCAGGTTTGTTGTAAGTGGTAAAGGTATGATAATTACCATCGATAAAGAAAACTTCTGCAGCAGACGACATGGAAAAATAAATAAAGGGATCTAGGTGTCAAATTATCAAATGCATCTGCGCCTGGGTTGATCTACACCCAATATTCTGTAAGACAAACTTTTACCCTTTCCAACAAACTGACTCTTTTAGATGGCTCTTCAGCAAACAAGATGAAAACATTGTGGCAAAAGGAGAAATTGCTCATGATGAGCAATTTCTCCTTTTGCCACAATGTTTTCAAGTATATCTGATAATTAAACTGTAATTTATTGAGATTATTTACGATTTGTCTGTTTTACTATTCGTCTGCTGCAGAAACTGAATGCATTGTCAATTTGAATTTGTGAAAGGAGTTTACAGGCTATGTGCATGTGTATGTGATGTAGTATAAGTAAGAAAGTAATATTTTATTATAGTTACATGTGTACATATTTTACAAATACAAACATCAAACAATATAAACACCCATCCGCGTAGGGCCTATAAGTCACTTTTGATAAACAATAGTGTAAGTGTTTGAACTGGAGATTTTTCAGAGTTTTGACCTTCCATGTCGGGATAGGGTATACTAAACCCGGGTCATGTTCTGACGGGGTTGCTAAAAAGGGGTATCAGATGGGGGCACCTCTTTCATTTTATTGGATTCATTTTTTCAAGCTGATAGGTCATGAAGTGTTATAATAAAGGGAGGGAATTTTATATGACAGGCCAATTGGGATTTATATTGTTGTAACAGAGTTACATCCCTTATTATCTTCCAAATTACATAAAACATACTTAATACTTTTTTTACTGTCTGTCTCTCTTATCCCTCTTATAAATACAATTTTAAAAACAATTTTTTATATATTTATACGAAGCACATCAGGATATAAAGTATATCTGCTTAACCAATATATTCTGAATATTGACATATACAAATTATTTCTTTGGTCTCGTCAGTAAAGATTATAGGCTTTAAAACACGAATAGTAGATAAATCACAATATTCAAATCTGCTTCAGTAAACTGAAAAACTACATTTTGTAGATTCTTAGATAATCCTATGAGGTATTTAGTTATTATATGATAGATTGATAATGGTCAACTAAACAATCCATACCTTCTGCCACGTTAACCCTTTCCCACCTGCAGACGCATTTTGACACAATAACAGCAGATGACTTTTGAAAACATTGTGACCAAAGGTGAAATTGCTCATGATGAGCAATTTCTCCTTTGGCCACAATGTTTTCAACTTTATTTAACAATTAAGTTATCTTTTATGGAGATTTTTCAGATTTTTGTCACTATGTTTTCAAAGTCGTCTGCTGCAGATTTGTTGTATGTGGGAAAGGGTTAAGAACAGTAAGAAGGTTATATCTAGGTGCAGTAACTAAATCAGAAAACAAAAGTTGGATAATTTGTAAATGTCCTCTTGCTGCTTAATCCTTCCCCACATATATCAATTCTGCAGCAGACGACTTTGTAAACATGAAGTAAAAGTAATGTGTTTGTTTTATAAATGAAAGGATAATCATAGAATTGTGTTCAAAAACATTGTGGTAAGGGAAAAATTGCCAATTTTTTCTTTTTCGCACAATGCTTTTCAAAATGCACTAATTGAGTCTGCAAGTGGTAAACGGTTAACCCTTTCCCACATATAGACACTTTCTGATGCATCTTCAGCAGATGACTTTTGAAAAAATTATGACAAAAGGAGAAATTGTTCAAAACAAGCAATTTCTCCATTTACCACAATGTTTTCAACTTTTTACAGTAATAATACTTTCATTTATAGAGCTTTTCAGTATTTTTGTCCTGATGCTTTCAATGCCGTCTGCTGCATATTTGTTGTATGTGGGAATGTGGGAAAGGGTTAACCCTTTCCCTCATATAGACGCTTTATGACGCCTCTGCAGCAGACAGCTTTTGAAAACATAGTGACAAAAGAAGAAATAGCTCAAAACAAGCAATTTCTCCTTTTGCCACAATGTTTACCACTTTTAGTCATAGGTTATCCATTCAATTATAGAGATTTTCTATTTTTTGACAAAATATGTTCAATGTCGTCTGTTGCAGATTTGTCGTATGAGGGAAATGGTTAAGCATCTCATTAAATTCCAGCCAGGAGATTCTGGACAGAAGGATTGATGCTTAGAAGGAAGAATCAATTGCCCACTTTTCTTTTGTAGAGCATAAAAATTTGGGAGAAAATCCCCGCATGAATAAACCACGTATTTACAATAATTATGATCATAAATCATAACATTGGTCATATTATATTTCTTTGATTCCTTGCATTCATTCTATGTGCAGTCACATTACCCTGAGATGATTTCAAAATAAAATGACTAAAACAAAAAGAATTCATCCCAACCAGTCGTCTTCTTCTGTTTATCACAATATTTCAAACGTATAATGCTGCAGAGAAATCGTAAATTATTTGTATTTTAACTCTTTCCCTCAATAGACGCTTTCTGACGCCTCTGCAGCAGACGGCTTTTTGAAAACATAGTGACAAAAGAAGAAATTGCCTTTTGCCACAATGTTTTCCACTTTTTGTCATAGGTTATCCATTCAATTATGGAGATTTTCTATGTTTTGACAAAATATGTTCAAAGTCGTCTGCTGCAGAATTGTCGTATGAGGGAAAGGGTTAATGTCCACTTTCTCAAAACAATGCAATTTTAGCATAGCAAAAAAAAAATATTGAAATTTTCATAAATTTTCTCTAATAAAGTAACACAGTAGAATAAACCTTAGGACCATAAAATGTTGGCCCGAAATTAAAAATTTAGACTGTCATTAAACTTCAGGTACAAGCGTTTTATTGGCTTAAACAAATTTATATCCATATATATCCATCTCCCACATAGAGATGCTTTTTGACACCTCTGCAGCACATTACTTAAACAGCAATTTTTCCTTTTACCACAATGTTTTCTATAGTTAAACATTCGTTTATAGAAAGCTTTCATTCTTTGATCCAGATGTTGTCTGCTGAAGAGCTGTTGTACCTGGGAAAGGGATAAAAAAAAAAAAATTGAAATATGGACTCTAATGTAGTTGCATGCAAAACATTTACCAACATTTCTTAAAGGGTGATAATTGGCATTATATGCGGGTTATCTTACTTAAATGTGTATATAGGTGTGAAGGGTTGTGTAAGTTTTAATGCATTTCATTAAGTAGTGTAGTTACAAAAGTATGGACTCTTAACCCTTTCCCTCATACGGCAATTCTGCAGCAGACAACTTTGAACGTATTTTGTCAAAAAATAGAAAATCTCAATAATTGCATGGATAACCTATGACAAAAAATAGACAAGACATGGAAATTCCATGAAACCAGGTTTTCTATAATGGAAGGTGTTTGATTAAGAATTAACAGATCTGTCAAATCTTTCTGTTAATAGTTAATCAAAGCTAGTAATTCAAGTAACAGGGAATATTTCTATTGATGAATAATCATAAGAGAAAACCTTGAAGCTAATCTAGAAGCTATGGATAAATTATTTATATGCAACACATTGTCTTAGAAGCTATAGATAAAATATTTATATGCAACACATTGTATTGATATAATGCATATCTATGCTATATTCTTTTAAATTGCCAAGTTATTTAATATGGAGCATATTTGCGCGAAGTTATTTGAAAATATCTATATGCATGGTAAAGTTATGGTCTGAACAAAAAAAGTTCAAGTAAAGTATATTTTCTGTCACTGTGACCTTGACCTGGAAGCTAAACACATAAATTGTGCATATGACACAGCGTCTTGATATGGTGTATATCTGTTCCAAGCTATTTGAAAAAATCTCTATGGATGAAAAAAAGTTGTCCGGACAAGAAAAGTTCAACTGATGTCTATTTCTTGTCACTGTGACCTTGACCTTGAAGCTACAGGCAAAAGTTTTGCATGTGACACATCATATTGATATAGTTCATATTTGTGCCAAGTTATTTGAAAATATCTCTATGCATGACACAGTTATGGTCCGGACAAGAAAGGTTCAATTAAAGTCTATTTCTTATCACTGTGACCTTGACCTTGAATCTACAGAATTTCTTTTTGCATTTGGCACATCGTCTTGATATGTTGCATGTTTGTGCCAAGTTATTTGAAAATATCCCTATGCATGACAGTTATGGTCCGGACAAAAAAAATTCAATTAAGTCTATTTCTTATCACTGTGACCTTGACCTTGAATCTACAGAAATTATTTTTGCATTTGGCACATCGTCTTGATATGGTGCATGTTTGTGCCAAGTTATTTGAAAATATCTCTATGCATGACAAAGTTATGGTCCGGACAAGAAAAGTTCAATTAAAGAATATTTCTTATCACTGTGACCTTGACCTTGAATCTACAGATTTTTTTTTTGCATTTGGCACATCGTCTTGATATGGTGCATGTTTGTGCCAAGTTATTTGAAAATATCTCTATGCATGGCAAAGATATGGTCCGGACAAGGAAAGTTGACGCCCGCCCACCCAACTGCCCAACCGCACGCCGACTTCGCCAAACTAATAACCAGATTTTTCCTTCGGAAAACCTGGTTAAAAACATTGTGGCAAAAGGAGAAATTGCACGTTTTGTGCAATTTCTTCTTTGGTCACTATGTCTTCAAAAAGCCGTCTGCTGCAAAGGCATCCGAAAGCGTCTATATGAGGGAAAGGGTTAATGTACTTGTATGCAAAATTTTAACCAGATTTCTTGGTAAACAAGAGGGCCATTATGACCCTGGATCGCTCACCTGATTTTTTTTCTTCACTTTAGCCATATAAGCCCCGCCCCATGGCGGCCATAGTTTTTGACCAATCAACATGGCTTGAAGGCATCTGATATAGGGTCACCCTAGCAATATTTCTAAAAAACACTTTCGGAGGAGAATATTTTTTAAGTTTTCACTAAAGCCATATAAGGCAAAATAGCCCCGCCCTGTGGCGGCCATGTTTTTCGACTTATCAACATGGCTTTAAGAAATCTGATAGAGGGTCACCCAAGGAACATTTCTACAAAATTATTTGAAAATCGGCCTGACAATTTCAGAGGAGAAGATTTTTTAAGTTTTCACTATAGCCATATAAGGCAAAATAGCCATTTTTTTCGACCAATCAATATGGCTTGAAGGAATCTGATAGAGGGTCATCCAAAGAACATTTCTACAAAATTATTTGAAAATCCGCCAACCAGTTTTGGAGAAGAAGATTTTTAAAGTTTTTTTCATTTCGTTGCCATGGAAACCAGAATTGTGCATGGATCCCAAAAATTTGAAGGAATTCTGGTGAGGTCAATGTTAGGATGCTTCCTGTGAAGTTTCATCCCAATTGACCCACTGGTTACTGAGGAGAAAAAGTTGATGGACGACGGACAAAAGGCCATCACAATAACTCACCTTGAGCCCTTCGTGCACAGGTGAGCTAAAAATAGGCCATATTTGCATTATATGCAGAAAAGAGTTATCTTACTTAAATGCGTATAATAGGTGTGATGGTTGGAAAGGGTTGTATAATGTTTCAATATAATGCTTCAAGTAGTTACTGAGATATGGAATTTTTAATGTAGTTGCACACAAAACTTTAACCAAAATTAATACAACAAAAAATTGTTGGATAGAGTTATCATACTTGATTCTTTACATAGGTGTGATGGCTGGGAAGGGTTGTATAAAGTTTCAATGCAATGCATCAAATTGTTACTTAGATATGGACTCTTATTGTAGTTGCACGTAAATCTTTAAACAGAATTTCTAAGTAAACAAGAGCTGTCGGAGGACAGCGTGCTCGACTATTCCACCGCTTATTTAAGTTACTGAGATAATGGACTCTAATGTAGTTGCATGCAAACCTTTAACCATAATTTCTAAGTGAAAAAAGGGCAACAATTTGAACCATATACAGGATAGAGTTATCTTAATTGGTTGTGTTTATAGTTGTGCAATTGGGAAAGGTTGTATAAAGTTTCAATACAATTTTTCAAGCTGTTACTGAGATTACACTATAAATGTAGTTGCAAAACTTTAACTTAAATTTCTAAGTCCAAAAAGGCCATAACTTGCATAAAATGCAGGAGTTATCATACTTGATAATCTACACAGGTGTGATAGTTGGGTAGGGTTGTAGAAAGTTTCAATGCAATGCATCAAGTAAATACTGAGATATGGACTCTTAATTTAGTTGCACGCAAAACTTTAACCAGAATTTCTTAGTTAAAAAAATGCCATAACTTGCATAAAATGCAGGATAGAGTTATCTAACTTGATATTCTACATAGGTGTGATAGTTGGGTAGGGTTGTACAAAGGTTCAATGCAATGCATCAAGTATATACTGAGACGTGGACTTTTAATTAAGTTGCACGTAAAACATTAACCAGTATTTCTAAGTAAAAAAAGGGCCATAACTTGCATAAAATGCAGAATAGAGTTATCATACTTGATAATCTACATAAGTGTAATAGTTGGGTAGGGTTGTAGAAAGTTTCAATGCAATGCATCTAGTAAATACTTAGATATGGACTCTTAATTTAGTTGCACGCAAAACTTTAACCAGAATTTCTAAGTAAAAAAAGGGCCATAACTTGCCTTAAATGCAGGATAGAGTTATCTAACTTGATAATCTACATAGGTGTGATACTTGGGTAGGGTTGTATAAAGATTCAATGCAATGCATCATGTATATACTGAGATATGGACTCTTAATTAAGTTGCACGCAAAACTTTAACCAGAATTTCTAAGTAAAAAAGGGCCATAACTTGCATAAAATGCAGGATAGAGTTATCTTAGATGATAATCTACACAGGTGTGATAGTTGGGTAGGGTTGTAGAAAGTTTCAATGCAATGCATCAAGTAAATACTGAGATATGGACTCTTAAATTAGTTGCACGCAAAACTTTAACCAGAATTTCTAAGTAAAAAAAGGGCCATAACTTGCATAAAATGCAGGATAGAGTTATCTAACTTGATAATCTACATAGGTGTGATAGTTGGGTAGTGCTGTATAAAGTTTCAATACAATGCATCAATTAAATACTGAGATATGGACTCTTACTTTAGTTGCACGCAAAACTTTAACCAGAATTTCTAAGTAAAAAAGGGCCATAACTTGCATAAAATGCAGGATAGAGTTATCTAACTTGATAATCTACATTGGTGTGATGATTTGGTAGGGTTGTAGAAAGTTTCAATGCAATACATGTAGTATTTAAGAACTTGCATGCAAAACTTTAACCAAAGTGTGACGTGGACGCCGACGACGACGCCGACGCCGACGCCAGGGTGAGTAGTATAGCTCTCATATTCTTCGAATAGTCGAGCTAAAAAGGGGCCATAAGATGATTTGAATGCAGGATAGAGTTATTAAACTTGATAGCGTAAGTTATCAGGAATGTATAGCTGTTGGGCCTGGTCTACAGGATGAATGTTTGAATGAACTAGTTAGTTGCTTTTGCCAAGGTTAATAATAAACAAGAGGGCCATGAGAAACTCTTAAAAAATGTAAGGATAGTTACTGAGTTGAGTTGAAAACATTGTGGCAGAAGGAGAAAGTGCTCATCATTAGCAATATCTTCTTTTGCCACAGTATTTTCAAAAGTCATCTGCTGCAGAGGTGTCAGAAAGCGTCTATATATTGCACATAAGTTACTCTGATCAATGCAACTTAACAATTTCCTATTTAAAGAGAATCTGCATTTTAAGTGCAACATGTCATATCACTAGGGACCATGGTTTTTTAACCTATTTAAATAATTTGAACACAGTTTGTAGATTGTCTCCTTTTGAATATTTCTGCAAAAATAATTTAAAATTTGACAAACACTTTCAGATTGTTGTCATTTTACTCCTATTTTGATGCTGCCACTGAAGCCATTTAACGCTTTCCAACATGCAGATGTTTCATTATGTATCGGCAACAGACTAATGAGCATCTTCCCCCTTTGCCACAATGATGTTTCTCTGTTCTATTTCTAAGACATGGACGATCTAAAAAAGTATAAGTCTGATTTTGAAAGATGAAATTTGACTTTGAAAGTATCTCAGCAAAAATATGGAAAATCCCTATAAATGAATGTGTTATTGTTAAAATAGAGTTGATTTTTTTTATTGCAACATAAGAAATTTCTCATTATGAGCAATTTTTCTTTTTGTCATACTTTTTTTAAAAGTCTGCTTCAAATGCATTGAAATGGTAGGAAAGTGTTAAAGGATCACAAATAGATTGCACCAACAACTATCACAGAGATTGTCCTGAAATACAGGTATATATCTTAAAGTTTTGTAGCACTGCAGTTTCCACAAGGCACATTGGTCATCCAGCTGTGGTCATTGGTCACTGGTCACCCATTTCCACATGTCCGTACCTGCAATATAATTTCATTCTTTCTTACCAATTACAACATGCAGACAGGAATCAGCTGCGGCCGAGTGGTTAGCGTCTGCATCATCCAATAATGTGTCAATATTGCCAATGTAAAGGACATGTGACGCTTTTATCATGTTCACAAAGACAATTATAAAAATGTTGCCAATGTTTTCAAAAGGAACCGAGCTCTCATGTATATCTAGCTACTGTATAAGTTTGGTAAACATCGGATAATAAATGATGACTTTATCTTGTTCAAGGTCAATTGTAGCAATTTTGCCACTATGAAAGGGCCATAATCATGCATGCATGGATGGATCTGGCTGTTTTTTTAAAGGAATCAAGCTCTCACGGGTAGCTAGCTACAGAATAAGTTTGTTAAACATCGGATAATAAATGATGACTTTAACTTGTTCACATGGTCAATTATAGCAATTTTAAAGGGCCATAATCCCATCATGCATGGACGGATCTGGGTGGTTTGCGAAAAAGAATTGAGCTCTCATAGATATCTAGCTACTGAATAAGTTTGGTAAACATCAGATAATAAATGAAGTTTTTATCATGTTCACAAGGTCAATTATAACAATTTTGCGAATTTTAAAGGGCAATAATCCAGTCATGCATGAATGTATCTGGCTGGTTTTATGGCTCTTATGAATATCTAGCTACTGAATAAGTTTGGTAAACACCAGATACTAAATGATGACTTTAACTTGTTCACAAGGTCAATTATAGCAATTTTGCAAATTTTAAAGGGCCATAATCCCCTCATGCATGGATGGATCTGGCTGGTTTGCGAAAAAGAATTGAGCTCTCATAGATATCTAGCTACTGAATAAGTTTGGTAAACATCGGATAATAAATGAAGTTTTTATCATGTTCACAAGGTCAATTATAACAATTTTGCCAATTTTAAAGGGCAATAATCCAGTCATGCATGAATGTATCTGGCTGGTTTTATGGCTCTTATGTATATCTAGCTACTGAATAAGTTTGGTAAACACCAGATACTAAATGATGACTTTAACTTGTTCACAAGGTCAATTATAGCAATTTTGCATGGATGGATCTGGCTGGTTTTCGAAAGGAACCGAGCTCTCATGTATATCTAACTACTGAATAGGTTTGGTAAACATCGGATAATAAATGAAGACTTTTATCGTGTTCACAAGAAATTGTTGACGGACGACAGACGACGGACAAAGGGCGATCACAAAAGCTCACCTTGTCACTATGTGGCAGGTGAGCTTAAAAGAGGAAACCGCTCATCCTGATACCTTTCTTCAGTGCAGCAGACGACTTTTGAAAATTGTAGGAAAATGAGAATAATCAGCATTTTCTCCTTTTCTCACATTGCTTTTGAGTCTCTTTCAATATTCTATGCTTACTTATAAAATCCTTTTATTTTTCCAAAGCAAAACTCTCTTAAATTAGCATAGCAAGTAAACAGTTTAACCCTTTCCCTAATATAGACACTTTCTGATGACTCTAAAGCAGACTGCTTTTTAAAAACAGTGACAAAAGAAGAAATTGCTCAAAACAAGCAATTTCTCCTTTTGCCACAATGTTTTCCACTTTTAGTCATAGGTCGGTCTTCCATTCAATTATAGAGATATTCTATTTTTTTGACAAAATATGTTCAAAGTCGTCTGCTGCAGAATTGTCGTATGAGGGAAAGGGTTAATGATGACATCTATCAAATATAGATACAATGTTTTCCACTTTTAGTCATAGGGGAATCCATTCAATTATAGAGATTTTCCATCTTCTGAAAAAGCCAAAGTGTTCATAGTCGTCTGCTGCAGAATTGTCGTATGTAGGAAAGGGTTAAATAATAGTTTGATTTGTCCAGATATATACTTGTGACTTACACATTTGTCCAGATTTATACTTGTGACTTACACATCTGTCCCAACTTATAATTTTGACTTACACATTTGTCCCGACTTATACTTGTGACTTACACATTTGTCCCGACTTATACTTGTGACTTACACTTGTGACTTACACATTTGTCCCAACTTATACTTGTGACTTACACATTTGTCCAGATTTATACTTGTGACTTACACATGTGTCCAGATTTATACTTGTGACTTACACATGTGTCCAGATTTATACTTGTGACTTACACATATGTCCAGACTTATACTTGCGACTTACACATTTGTTCAGATTTATACTTGTGACTTATACATTAGTTCAGATTTATACTGGTGACCTTCACATTTATTCAGATTTATACTTGTGTCTTACACATTTTGTCCAGATTTATACTTGTGACTTACACATTTGTTCAGATTTATACTTGTGACTTACACATTTGTTCAGATTATACTTGTGACTTACACATTTGTTCAGATTTATACTTGTGACTTACACATTTGTTCCAATGATTTCTCTGCCTTCCACTTGAGTTCCCTGTTGGCTTTACCACTATCGGCTGAACATTCTCCTATCTCTCCCGGTTTTCTCTCGGACATTTCTACTTCAATCTAAAATCAGAGCTACATGTATATATATATATATATCCTTGTAAATATATTGTTATTATACTCACTATAATCATCTTTTCATTATACTGTGTATGTATGATGTATTTATCATTAATTCCTTTTATGCATATATACTCATTTGTTAAGTACTGAGTACAATTATAATATGTCCATGCACAGCACTCATGTGTACTCTCCCATTCCCATTTATCTCACTAGTTAATAACTGTTATTCTAATAGAAAACCAATTTTTTGTAAATAACGGAATTATTCATGATTTTTGTATTTTTTGGTGACAAATAGACCCGGTGCTCTTTGCAATTATAAATGTATTTGTATATAAATCTGTAAAAAAGGCACAAGTTACAATAATAAACGATTTGCTTACTTATATCTATTCTTAACAATTTCTCACATACAACAAATCTGCAGCAAATGACATTGAAAACACATCTAGACAAAAATATGGAATGAACGTAGGTTAAGTGAATAGAGTTGAGAACATTGTGGCCCATGTAGGAATTGCTCATTATGAGCAATTTGTTGTTGTTCCACAATGTATTCAATAGTCATCTGCTGCAAATGCACCAAAATTCATCTGCACGTGGGAAAGGATTAAATCATTCTCCACACCAACAACTTTTTCAAGCAAAAAGTAATGTAACCAAGCTGACATTTTTTCGACAAGACCGGGAATCCACCTCAGGACCTCTTGTCCCAGAGGCAAACACTCTACCATGTAGCTACAAAAACTAGCTCTATAGCAAGACAGTTTAAATATTCCCTTCTTTTAAACACATAGCTTCATAGTATCTATCTATGGGACAGACCACTCTTCTGCAATACTAATAGTGGACAATACTCATTGAAACATGCATTTTATTGGTACAATATCAAAGTTATTATGAACAATTTCCACTTTTGCTACAATACTTTCAATCTGCTTCAGATGTGTTAAATGCAACTAAGTTTTGGAAAGCTTATAGCTCACTTTTTAAAAGGTTTTACTTCAAATATGATGTGACATTCCCCATAAAGGTTACTTTTTTAAGAAACACGTCTATATATATTGTATACATGTATACCCTTTCCAATTACAGATGCCAATTGAGGCATCTGAAACAGATGAGCTTTCAAAACATTGTAGAAAAGTACTGAATTTCTTCTTTTCCCACTATTTTATTTTTACTCTGTATATATCTTTAATACCTGAATTTTAATATTTTCAGGTTTCATATATTTTCATCAATGGCTTATCAAATTAAACAACTATTTAACCCTTTTCCTCATATAGACGCTTTTTGACGCTTCTGCAGCAGACAGCTTTTAGTCATAGGTCATCCATTCAATTATGATTTTCCATTTTTTGGCAAAATATGTTCAAAGTAGTCAGCTGCAGAATTGTTGTATGAGGGAAAGGGTTAAGTTTCATAATTGTCAGATAACAACAACAAGTGTGCAGTAACCCTTTCCCATTCGCAGATGCATTTTAACACATCTGCAGCAAACAACTTTCGAAAACATTGAGATAAAAGGAGAAATTGGTCATACTGGGATTTTCCATTATTTTGCCACTGCATAATTGAAAAGAGTTGAAAACATTGTGACAAAAGAATAAATTGCTCGTTTTGAGAAATTCCTTCTTTTGTCGCCATGTTTTCAAAAAGCTGTCTGCTGCAGAGGCGTCAGGAATCGTCTATATGAGGAAAGGGTTAAGCAGAATATTACTTTCCTACCTTTTTCCCAGAGATTTTTTCAAAGGTCTTCACCATATCTAATATAGAGTAAGTTTGACCTGTACCTAGATTATATACCTGAAACAGATAGGATGCACATCATACAAAAACCCACCAGTTAATGGGGTCAGAAAGCGTCTGTATGAGTTATATCAGGACCTTCCCAGTTCACATTTCAGATATTAAAGCATCCATGGCAAATGGAAATAGCAACAACCTGTTTAGACCTATATAATATGTACACAATGTACACAATTTGATTACATTTTTTGTGATGAACGTAATTATATACACTTAAGTGACTTAACACTTTCCCTCATACGACAATTCAGCAGCAGGCGACTTTGAACATATTTTGTCAAAAAATAGAATATCTCTATAATTGAATGGTTAACCTTTGACTAAAAGTGGGAAACATTGTGGCAAAAGGAGAAATTGCTGAGAAATTTCTTCTTTTGTCACTATGTTTTCAAAAAGCCATCTGCTGCAGAGGCGTCAGAAAGCGTCTATATGCGTGTAGCCTAGGTATATGTATAAGGGGACACTTATACTGCCTTGCTATAGAGCTAGCTTTTATAGCGACGTGGTAGAGCGTTCGCCTTCGGATCTAAAGGTCCAAGGTCCGAGCCCTGATCAGGTCGGATCTTATAGGACTGTGACATTGGCGCCCAATAAGGGACCGTGACAGCACTGCTTGGTCAGTCTAATAGCGCTTGCAGTGCGATTTATGACATCCTTGGCACTGGAATTCCGAAATTCGAGGACGAATTTCCCGTTAACCAGGGGTGTATGTCACGGTCTGAACTTGTACACAATTGGAGGGACTTCATGTAAGCGGCCCGGTTAGCTCAGTCGGTAGAGTACTTGCCCTGAAAGCGAGAGGTCCCGGGTTCGAGCCCCGGACTGGCTGCATGTTTTTCTCTCCTTGTGACATTGGCGCCCAATAAGCGTTCGCCTTCGGAATTCCAGTGCCAAGGATGTCATAAATCGCACTGCAAGCGCTATTAGACTGACCAAGCAGTGCTGTCACGGTCCCTTATTGGGCGCCAATGTCACAGTCCTATAAGATCCGACCTGATCAGGGCTCGAACCTTGGACCTTTAGATCCGAAGGCGAACGCTCTACCACGTCGCTATAAAAGCTAGCTCTATAGCAAGGCAGTATAAGTGTCCCCTTATACATATACCTAGGCTACATGCGGAAAAGGGTTCACCTTTAATTAGGTGAACTCAATATATATAATCATTGACTTGTGCTTTAGCAATACCTGTGGCATGAAACCTGTTTTCATACCCTTCTTAGAACAATTTTAAACTGGTTTTAAAAAAACAGTATTTTCTTTAGTTTTTCTCTCTTCCTTTTTAAATCTACATTGTTAGAGCCGTTTTATTATTTTCTCTTATAAATAAATACATCTGTATGACTTAACAATGCCTGTATTAAAGTATTTTTAATCATCTTCAATATTTCCAGAGGAGATTTTACGATATTTCAATAAAGAATTATTTCTGTCTTCATTCTTTTTTTTATTTAAATCTTTTTCCTACATTGCTTTTTTTGTGTGTGAAAATAACTTCAATGTTAATTCTCCTTTAAGTATAATTATACAAATTTCTATTGATCATATGTAAGTAGCCTCATAAAAAAAATATCTATTTAAAAAGTTTTATTGTATATTCTACGCCAAACAATAGACAAAATATTCACCATCAGAAACACACTGGAAGAGTTTAAATTTGGGTATGTGTTACCATGGTAATTAAAAGAATAATACCTCCTTCTGTACATTACGTAAAGCCATAAATAGTATATTAAATAATGAACATTAAATTGCTGTTTACGATGATATGTGCTTTTCTATGTTATTTTGGAAAATGTTGTATATTTAAGAGCCAAAAACATTTTATTAAAAAGAAAAGTTGCTGATCATTATGAGCAATTTCTGCATTTCCAACAATGTTTTCACAAACAACAAAACGTGTCTGCATTCGAGAGAGGTTAAATGCCCTCTATTCTCTCTTTCACCAAATAGGGGCAAGACAAAAGTCGGTATTTCATATTGAAAAAGATTATTAACATCAACAACATCTCAAAGCTTAAATACAAAACAAGAGGGCCAAGATGGCCCTAAATCGATCACCTAATTGATAGTAAATTAGTAGCAAATATTTAACTGCAAATATCTTGGAAAATTTTATCAGGGAATGCAAATGAAACTGCAAAGGAGTGGACACTTCTCAAGAAACAGCTTATCAGTAAAGGCCATTTATATCTTGAAATCTAACAAGAACTTTAATAAGAATGGAATTATAAAGTTTTTGTCATTTTGCACCTTTCCTGATGCCGCCTTGCTGCCCTGTTTTTCAACGAAATCAATATGGCTTCAACAGTTTATTTAGAGGGTCACTTAAGGAACATTTCTACCAAATTATCTTGCAATCGCACAAGTAGATTATGGAGGAAAAGGATTTTAAAATTTGGGTATTTTTCTCACTTTCTGATGCCGCAGCAACCAAAGTTATCAATGGAATTTAAATCTTTGAACAATTTTGAAAGAGGACCACCAAAGGAACATTCTTGTGATGTTTTGTGGAAATTGGTCTATTGGAATGGTAGGAGTTGGTTGTCATTTGTAGCTAAAAGTTCAATTTACCCTTTTTGTGACGACGCCTGGTTGATATGATTGTGTAACCAATCAAAATGGCTTAAACAAATTAAATAGAGGATCATTACAGTAAGATTCGTATTATATTTTCTTAAAATCAGACAAACACTTTCATAAAAAATGGAATTTTCAAATTTTGTCATTTTGCCCCTTTTCTGATGCCGCCTGACTGCCATGTTTTTCGACCAATCAGTATGGCTTGAACACATTTTATAGAGGGTCACCCAAGGAACATTTCTACCAAATTATATTTGAATCTGACAGGCAGATTCGGAGGAGAAGATTTTTAAAGTTTGGACATTAAATCGATCACCTGATTGATAGTGTATGGTGAGTGTAAGGAACGACAACTCTGCGAAGGAGATTGCCCTTGCATAATACTCTGCCAAGTGTTACCTCCCTTAGACCATCAATCTAATAACCATATGTCATTTGAAGCAAAAAGTAAATTTTACTCCTTTTCTGATGCTGCTTGGTTGCTATGCCTTTCAACAAATCAATATGGCTTGACAAAGTATGTAGATGATCAATGAAAGAACATTTCTACAAAACTATCTTTAAATCAGACAAGCACTTTTATAAGGATACTTTATTAAAGTATTGTCATTTTGCCCCTTTTTTGATGCCGCCTGACTGCCATGTTTTTCGACCAATCAGTATGGCTTGAACAATTTTTATAGAGGGTCACCCAAGGAACATTTCTACCAAATTATATTTGAATCTGACAGGCAGATTCGGAGGAGAAGATTTTCAAAGTTGGACATTTTGTCCCCTTTCTGATGCCGCAGCAACCAAAGTTCTCAATGGAATTTAAATCTTTGAACAACTTTGAAAGAGGCCAACCAGAGGAACAGTCCTGTGATGTTTCACGAAAATTGTCCTTAGAGTTTGGGAGGAGTTGATGTTTAAAGCTAAAAGTTAACACCAGACGGACGACGGACGACGGACAAAAAGTGATCAGAATAGCTCACCTTCAGCCTTCGGCTAAGGTGATCTAAAAAAGGTTAAATAATTGTGAAAATATGTGTAGATGATGTATTTACCCTAAAGTTGTGTCCATTCAAAGGAGATCTAATGGCTGCTATATGACCTCTAGATAGATCAACTACATGTGTGTAATCTTTGATTGCTGTAAATAAAGATGAAAAAGTTTCCCCAAGATAAGTTATTTTCTGCAGACCCATTTTAACGCATCTGCAGCAGACGACATTTGAAAACATTGTGGCAAAAGAAGAAATTGCTCATGATGAGCAATTTCTCCTTTTTGCCACATTGTTTCCAACTCTATTCAAAATATAATCTTTTATTTTTGGAGATTTAACATTGTCGTCTGCTGCAGACTTGTTGTATTTGAAAATGGTTAAGTAACATTTGACTAGTATACATGCTTTCATGACTGTTACTTTCAACTTTTTACTCCACACTACTTATTAACTAATATTTTAATCAGAAGGCATATAACCTATTGGCAAATAATGCAGTCAGATTAGATTGTGCATATGTGCAGGCTGATCTGGATCTACACTGAATGCAAAATGATATGTTTACAGAGATAATATGGAGATAACTTATACATGTTGCTGTTCTTCCATTCATGTCTCAGACCACCTCAGTCGTGTAGTGGTAGAGTGTCTGCATTAGGTGCAGGAGGTCATAGGCTTGATCCTCAGCCGGGTTGTACCAGACTTTAAAATGGTAGTCAAAGCATTATGACTGACTCTGAGGTGTCAGGATAAATGGACTAGTAGTACTGGTTACTTTCAGAGGTTATGCCATGATATAACTGGAAAGCGATGGTAAAACACAAAACAAACAAAAAGATTCACGTCTGAACGTTAAAAGTACAAATACCTGTCCCATCTGGGGTATTGTAGTCCTGTCCAAAGATCGTCAATTTCTTTAATTTTCCCATTGCTGCATAACAAACACAAGGCATGAGATTTTTTGGTGGACCACTTCTCATCTCACCCAGTTTCCCCGAATCATGGGCTCCACAAGGATTGAAATACCGAAGGATTATAACATTCCATCTCTGCAGTGATAACAATACAATTGCTTGCTTATCATTAACATGGAGTCATATCATCATGACAAAAGAAGTTACGATTCATATTTTTATAGGTGCTAAGCATGAGTGAAAAGCACAATATTTAGATGAAAAGACTTTATATCTTACACAAATTAATAAACCTTTCTATTTACCAATATGCCAAACTATTAGAACTTTATAAATATGGTAAAATGACATTTTTTTCATTTATCAAATTAAACATTCTGCCACATGCTGGAACATTTTGAATAATCTGCAGCAGACTACTTTTGAAAACAGCATGAAAACAAGAGGACCATGATGATCCTATATCGCTCACATTATTTAATAGAACTTTAATATATTTCAAAGTTTTTAATCTTTACATAATATTATATTTGTTTTTAATTTGGGCAAAGAATATTTTTAAAGATTTCACCATACATACATATAAGAAAGAGCTCCGCCCCTTGGTGGCCATGTTTTTCAATGGATCGGAAATATTTGAACAACCTTAGAAGATGGTCACCCAAGAAACTTTAATTTTGTGCTAGATTATTTTCAAATCGGGCCAGTTCTTTAGTACAAGATTTTTATTTAAGTTTTCCCATTTAATACACATATGGAAAACAAACTCCGCCCATGGTAGCGATGTTTTTTTTAAAAATCTGAACAAGATAAACAGCAAAAACCAAGTATATAAATTACCTTATCAGCTTTAGAGAGGTCCTGAAGAATCTGTTCCACCATGTATTTCGTTTTACCATAAGGGTTTGTACATTGACCAGTAGGATGGTTCTCGTCCAGCGGTAAATACTGTGGAACACCATACACTTTGGAAGAACTGGAGAATATAATGTTATATACTGCATTTTCGGCCATCACCTGAAATTTAAATATTATAAATATGACCTTAACACTTTTCCTGATGCATGCACATATTGACACCTTTACTGCAGATGACATTTGACAGCAATGTGGATAAAGGAGAAATTGATATTATTTACTGTGTATTAGGATTATACTTTTGATTTTCTATGTTGCATATTTTTCCTCTTTTGTTTTCAAAGCGCAAAACTCTAATAAAAGTGAAAACATTTTCCCACAAAGAACGAATCTGCAGCACACAATATGAAAAGTTTCTAGATATTAAAGTATGAATAATGGACGGAGCAGAAAATATTATAAGCAATATATCCAATTTCAAGCTACATTGTTTCAAAATAAGACTACATGTGGGAAGGAGTTTCTACAGAATCTTAGTAAGATTGAGAATATCCAATTTCTAAGAATCTGCAAGTTGCATATCCTTTAACCCTTTCCCTCATACGACAATTCTGCAGCAGACGACTTTGAACATATTTTGTCAAAACATAGAAAATCTCCATAATTGAATGAATAACCTATGACAAAAAGTGGAAAACATTGTGGCAAAAGGAGAAATTGCATGTTTTGTGCAATTTCTCCTTATGTCACTATGTTTTCAAAAAGCCATCTGCTGCAGAGGCGTCATCAGAAAGCGTCTATATGAGGGAAAGGGTTAATAGTTATTGATATGCAACTTTACTCTCCATCACCACAGCTATGTAGAGGACATGATAAGGAGGAATAAGAAGGTATTTGAAATGCGATAATTCCCATATTCAAGAATGAAACACTTTATTGTGGGTACTCAACATACAATTTAGAGGTAAAATGAGGATTTGTGGGAGATATCAGAGGTAGAGGACAGGCCTTTTAATCAACAGGTCTGGGGTTCAATTGCCTTTGAGAACAGGGTAAAATTGAGGATCTCCCTACTCATTCGGCATGCATCGTGGTTGAGTATCGAGGAAGCTGATATTAACAATGATTTAACCCTTTCAAATATACGTTTCACGTTTTCTGATGCCTCTACAGCAGACTAATTCGAAACAAGAGGGCCATGATGGCTCACCCGATTTTTTTTTTTTTTCACTCTAGCCATATAAGGCAAAACAGCCCTGCCTCCTGGCGGGCATGTTTTTTTACCATCAACCATGGCTGGAAGGAATCTCAAAGAGTGTCATCCAAGGAACATTTCTACAAAATTATTAAAAAATCTGCCACACTTTGGGAGGAGAAGATTTTTCAAGCTTTAACTTTAGCCATTTAAGGCAAAACAGCTCCGCCCCCTAGTGGCTATTTAAGGCAAAACAGCTCCGCCCCCTAGTGGTCATGTTTTTTTTGACGAATCAACATGGCTTGAAGGAATCAAGAGGGTCACCAAGAACCATTTTTACAAAATGATTTAAAAATCAGCCAGACACTTCTGGAGGAGAAGTTTTTTTTAAGTTTTGACTATATGCTTATAATGTAAAACAGCCGCCCCCTGGTGGCCATGTTTTTTAACCAATCAACATGGCTTGCAGGAATCTGATAGACACATATAGGATCCATCATGAGTTTTCTTTGGAGATCAAGATTTCTTAAATGAGTCTAGAAAAAGACGGTTATTAACCGAGCCTCTTGGCGAGGTTAATAACTCTCTTTTTCGAGACGAATTTAAGAAATCTTCTCCAAAGTAAAACGAGTGAATGATTCTTTTTATCACCTAAACAGTGTGTTTTAATGAAAAATATTGACAACATCAAAACAAAGACCGAATAACATATTCTTCATAAGAACTTGTGATTCACCGCATAAAAAAGTAGTCCTCATCATTTTTGAATAAGAAGAAAAAAACAAACAATGTCTTAAACAATTAAGACTCGTTATTTATTCAAAATAACGTATTATTGCATTTTTCAATGTGTAAAATTTAACAACTTAACAATAAACATAATAAAGATAAAGGTCAAAATGACGTCATCAGTAGTCGCGTGTATGACGTGTATTTGATATCACACATGTTGGATATCGTTTATCCGTGATTTGTTCTCAACTTGAAAATAAGGGTATTTATGTGATAAAAGGAACATATCTACAAAATTATTTGAAAATCGGCCCGACACTTTCGGAGGAGAAGATTTTTTAACTTTCTACTTTAGCTGTATATGGCAAAAAAGCCCTGTCCCCTGGCGACCATGTTTTGACCAATTAACATGGTTTGAAGGAATCTGAAAGAGGGTCACTCTAGGAACATTTCTACAAAATTATTTGAAAATCAGCCAACCAGTTTAGGAGAAAAAGAATTTAATTCTGCATTGATCCCAACAATTTGAAGGAATTCTGGTGAGGTCATTGAGAGGATGCCTTCTGTGAAGTTTCATCCCAATTGACCCACTGATTACAGAGGAGAAGATGTTGACAGACCACGCTTGACGAACGCCGGACAAAAGGCGATCACAATAGCTCAAATTTGGCAAATGGAAAAATTGCATATGATGAGCAAATTCTCTTTTTGCCACAATATTTTCAATTTGATTCTATAATTATTCTTCATTTAAGAAGAATTTCTGAGTTTTTGACCTAATGGTTTCAAAGTTAACTGCTGCAGATTTGTTTTATGTGGGAAAGGGTTAAGATAAGGTGTAAGAACTTGTTTCATAATAGAATGTTAAGTAAAATAGTTTAAACTAACTACAATAGGGATTTCATAACATCAAGCCCCATGTCTAGATGTCAAGGCTCTGTATTACCTCTAATAGATTGATGGTTCCTACAACGTTCACAGAATAGTACTTCAGAGGACAACTGTGTGACTCCCGGACTGCTTTGAGACCCGCTAGATGTAGTACAAATTGGACTCGGTGCTGAAACATGAATCAATAAACAAGATAATACTTTTTCATTCTGATTACAAAGACCATGCTTCCATATTATAGATTCATTATTGATGATGTGCTTCACTTAGTTTTCAAATGTCCAACCAATGAAATTTTAAGAAATCAATATTTTAGCGTGTCCTGGATGAGAACAAGATTCTAGAGTAAGGCAAATATTACAGAATCTCAAGTTCATCTTATCAATCTGTAGTCTACAATACTGAACAATTTATTTGGAGTGCACTTTAACCCTTTCCCTCATAAGACAATTCTGACTTTGAACATATTTTGTCAAAAAATAGAAAATCTCCATAATTGAATGGATAACCTTGACTTAAAGTGGAAAACATTGTGGCAAAAGGAGAAATTGCTTGTTTTGAGCAATTTCTTCTTTTGTCACTATGTTTTCAAAAAGCTGTCTGCTGCAGAGGCGTCAGAAAGCGTCTATATGAGGGAAAGGGTTAATCAAACTCACAAACGATCGTAATGACCATACAACCTTATGTTTCAATACTACAAATCTTTGTTGTAAGAGGGGTGGTGCAAAAGTAATAGGATTTTTGTCAACACAAATCAATCCTTTAGAAAATAAACTGATTTTATAAAAGTTAACCCTTTACCTCATACGACAATTCTGCAGCAGACGACTTTGAACATATTTTGTCAAAAAATAAAAAATCTCTTTATTTAAATGGATTATCTATGACTAAAAGTAGAAAACATTGGAGAAATTGCTCGTTTTGAGCAATTTCTTCTTTTGTCACTATGTTTTCAAAAAGCCGTCTGCTGCAGAGGCGTCAGAAAGCGTCCATATGAGGGAAAGGGTTAAATAGATCTCTTACATACATGAGAAATATTTGAATAATTGGTTGACAACATTAGTAGAAAACATTTTTGAAAAAGGAAAAATAACTTATTATGAGTATAAAATTGTCTGCTAGAGATGTATCAAAATATGTCTACATGTAGGAAAGAGTTACTTCTCCTTAACCCAGTCTGTAACCAGGACTCTGTTATGTACCTGTTTAAACACGGCCTCAATGGCCTTTTTGTCCATTAAATCTACAGCATGACCCACTGGCTTATGTCCTGTTATTTCTTGTATTCTGTTTATACTTTCTGAAAGATAGAAAACAGAACTAAACATTACAATTTTAAAAATATAATGTTAGCACTTAATTTTACTGTTAAAAACAAGTTGAATGAAGAACACATGTGTCACAAGCCAATCGGTCAGTAACTGAAACATGTAATGTACAGACAAACGGACTGACATTGTTTTATTGGTGTTTTACACCGTTTTCATCATTATTTCAGTTATATCACGGTGACAGCTCACTTGTTCATGATCCCTGGGTAAACAAACCAGTACTAGGCTAGAAAATGTGCCTTGCCCAAGGGCACTCCATCGTGTCTTGACTGACATTGACTCAATGCTTAAGATAATGGCAGAGTGGCATAAATGGATCACTTATCCAATGTCAGTCCGTTTGTTTGAACATTATGTTTTTGACTTAGATGTGTGGTGGAAAAAACGCTCATTTCCTTTTTGATCCTTTCCCACATGCCGATGCAGCAAAATTTTGAAAACATTGTGGCAAAAGGAGATATTGCTCATTGATAGTAATTTAGCACATAATCTTATTTTGCCATAATGTTTGCAACTCTTTAAAAAAATTAAACCCTTTCCCTGATATGGATGACATTTGATGCTTCTGTAGCAGCAACTTTCAAAAATATTGTTAGAAAAGAAGATGTTGTTAATAATGAGCAATTTTTCACATTGTTATCAAATTAATTCTTAACCTTTGCCATCTCCTTTTGCAACTTTGAAAATACCAAGGCAAAACTCTATAAATGAAAGACTTAAGTATAACTAGAACTATCACTGAAGATGATAAATACCCCCTAAACAGCACCTTGACCTACACCATAACTTAATAAGTAAAAGGGCCATAACTCTGTAAAAAAAAACATGCAACCGTAACCCCTTTAGGATATGCACATATCCTCTTGGTATAGAAGCTTCATGTAAATTTTTATTGAATTCCACCAAGTGGTTTGTAAGAAATAGGCCGGACAAAATATGACTTCCAGCCGACCGACAGACAGACAGCCCGACACAGTGACTCCTATATACCCCCTCTTCTTCGAAGGCCAAGGGGGTATACTTATTGGATAATAGAGTTGCAAAGATATTCTGCTGCAAATGTGTCTGCAAATGGGAAAGGGTGAAGTCATTTAAACGTTTGAAAATATCATATTTGGTAAATGTTTAACTTAACCCTTTCCCACATGTAGACGCTTCCTGATGCCTCTGCAGCAGTCGACTTTTGAAAACATTGTGGACAAAAGCAGAAATTGCTCATGATGAGCATATTCTCCTTTTGCCACGATGATTTCAACTTAGTTTAATCATAATTCTTTACATTATAGCAAGTTTCCATATGTTTGAATAAATGTTTGCAAAGTCGTCTGCTGCAAATTTGTTTTATGTGGGAAAGGGTAAAGGTTTATATATGTTCACCTGTTACAGCATCCCCCCTGCGATCTAATGATATGGTTTTGAATCCTGCATTGATCAGTTCCACAAGTACATGTGAACCCACATAGCCTGCCCCACCTGTTACAAGTACATATCCATCGTCATCCATTCTGGTGCTTCACTGTTGTCAAAGAACATCAAAATCAAAATAAATAGAGCATAATCGTTTGTTATGATGTGAGGACAAGATCTTTATTTCCACCAAATGAACATCGTAAGTAGTACTTTTACAAGTGGTTATGCCATTTAAAAAGCAAACTCTTTTTAGCGAGTATGAATTAAAATTTGTCATGAAACTACATCTGAACAAACAATTATTTGTTGATTTTATGTTTAACAAACATGACATGTAGTGTCCACTTAACAGTGAGTTTGTAAAATTATAATGAAATGTAGCTACATTTTAACAGTGAGTTTATCAGGTTATAATGACACGTAGCGTTGATTAAAGAGTGAGTTTTTAAGGTTATAATGACATGTAGCGTCAATTAAAGAGTGAGTTTATCAGGCTATAATGACATGTAGCTTCGATTAAACAGTGAGTTTATCAGGCTATAATGAAATGTAGCTTCGATTAAACAGTGAGTTTGTCAGGTTATGATGACATATAGCTTTGATTAAACAGTGACGTTATTAGGTTATAATGACATGTAGCTTTGATTAAACAGTGAGTTTATCAGGTTATAATGACATGTAGATTCAATTTAACAGTGAGTTTATCAGGTTATAATGACATGTAGCTTTGATTAAACAGTGAGTTTATCAGGTTATAATGACATGTAGTGTCGATTAAACAGTGAGTTTATCAGGTTATAATGACATGTAGCTTTGATTAAACAGTGAGTTTATCAGGTTATAATGACATGTTGCGTCAAATAAACAGTGAGGTTATAATGACATGTAGCTTCGATTTAACAGTGAGTTCATCAGGTTATAATGACACGAAGCTTCGATTAAACAGTGAGTTTATCAGGTTATAATGACATGAAGCTTCAATTAAACAGTGAGTTTATCAGGGTAAAATTTCATGAAGCTTCAATTTAACAGTGAGTTTATCAGGTTATAATGACATGAAGCTTCGATTTAACAGTGAGTTTATCAGGTTATAATGACATGAAGCTTCGATTAAACAGTGAGTTTATCAGGTTATAATGACATGTTGCGTCAAATAAACAGTGAGGTTATAATGACATGAAGCTTCGATTAAACAGTGAGTTTATCAGGTTATAATGTCATTTTGCGTCAGTTAAACAGTGAGGTTATAATGACATGTAGCAACATTTAAACAGTGAGTTTATCAGGTTATAATGACATGTAGCAACATTTAAACAGTGAGTTTATCAGGTTATAATGACAGTCACATGTAGCGTCAATTAAACAGTGAGTTTATAAGGTTATAATGACATGTTGCGTCAAATAAACAGTGAGGTTATAATGACATGTTGTGTCAAATAAACAGTGAGGTTATAATGACATGTAGCATCGATTTAATAGCGAGTTCATCAGGTTATAATGACATGTAGTGTTGATTTAGCAGTGAGTTTATAAGTGTTAAGTGAGTGGGAAACCAACCATTGGGAACTGCAAACTTTTAAGAAAAAAACAGATCTAGGTCTTACATGTCAGCCAACTAATTGTGAAAATCTCTATAAATAGGTTTTATATCGAGTGGTTAAAACTAAATAATACTTTCTTCTGAATCATTTTCCAAATGCGAACACAGGCTGCAAAGTCAGCGAGATTGAACATGTCTCTCCATAGGGAAATATCAGACTTCTTTTACTTTTATCATATTAACCGGCACCTTCTTATTTTAAATTTTGCATTTATTAGCTTTCTTTATCTCTTTTCACAACTCTTACTAACATTGTTGTAGCTTGATGCCCAAATGTCTAGGTCCCCACTAGTTTTTTTACATAAAAGGCAGTTAGATTTTGATTCATATGTTGCCAACTTACCACAATGTTTTCAACTCTTTTCAGTAATTGTACCTTCATTCATACTTACATGTATAGAAATATTTCCATTTTTTCAAATGTTGTCAATGTAGCTGCAGAATTGTTGTCAATTGGAAAAGGTTTAAAATTGATTGCCGTCAGAAAAATGTATTTGTATCAGAGCTAGAAGAAATTAGATCAGATCTATTTTTTTAAAAGTAACTGTTGTTTATTAATCATTTGCTGCATATAACAAGTCTGTAGTGATCATCTAACTTTGAAACCATCAAGCCAGAAGTATGTTATTCTTTGTAAATGAGAGTATAAATATTGAATCAGCAATTTCCCTCTTTGCTGCAATGTTTTTGAAAGTCATCTGCAAGTGAAAAGGGGCAACATGGATTACATGTGCAGGAAGCATTAAAAGTACCTGGCATCAATTTCTGTATAGGGAATAGGCAAATTTGTTGAAAATATTTGGCTAATCTAGTTAACTGAAATTAGCTTTCTGTAACAATACAGAATGAGACACTATCGTAAGAGGTGAAATGAATGTTGAAATTAATTGAAACTAATAATGTTAAGTTTTTCAGTCTTTTAATCTATTTCGCGACATTTAGGTTGCAACTGGTTCCTTTGAGGTCTGCTTATTTACATAATTAGAAAGATGTACACGCATGTCTCAACTCCATTGCCTCCCCGTATCTATTTGACTCGCGACAAGAAACGCTGTCAATTTCAATCGTACAATAAACTAAAAAAAAAGAAGAAACATGATCTATACATGGCATTTGAAGGTTATGTGAGTGCTTACCTTATTCAATCACTACAAGACAAAAGTTTAACGTGTTATCGTTACGATGGAGTTTGATTACGAAATAGCTAATCCAATCTTTCAGACGCTTATATTGGTTTGCTCGAACTCAAACGTAAATGTTAATTTCCCAGCTTAGAACTAAACATTTTTTTTATTTAAAACTGTACATTCATTGGTGAACTTTTATATCTTCATAATATATTGAACCAAATATGTTAAAAATAGTAAATTGATAACAATTCAGCAATTTAATAATTAGTTTATTCTCTGTCACCAGCACGCTTGATAAGCGAACATGTACCGTTAAGTAAGCGGAAATATTAACCGCATGCGAGCATTTATGATTTCAGTAAAATAAGATTCTAAATTTGACAATGATATGCCATCTAACCAGGGACGTAGATCAGGGACGTATATAAGAGGGATGAGTAACACGATTGTATACTAATATATCAACCGTCCCAACATTTGTAGCCTGTAAAACTAAAAAACTGGAAGTTTAACAATTCTTCCATTGCAATAGAGAACAACATTCAAATACATTATACGTTTTGTTAATCTTGTATACTTATGAATCATTTCAGTCTTTTAATTTTTTAATAAAGTAATTTCGGTTGTTCAATGTATCTGTTACTTTAGTTGACAATTTAAGAATGTGTTTGTTTTGTTTATCTGCCAAATATGACTTCAAAGTTTTATTTGCTACACAATGTGAAAATTGGGAAAATTTCATTTCTCCATGTGATATTTTAACCAGATAACAGGTGGAGTTGCTTATCCCTCTTATCTACGACCCTGGTCTAGCAGGTGGACAGTCTGAACTGCCACAAGTAACACATCTGATTAGACACGGAAATATAATCAACCATATATCGTGTCTCTGGTGATAAACTGACAACCTAGAGAATTTTTCAACAGGAACAGGAATCTTAAATGTATACACTAGATCAGGAACGTACATAATATCTTATCTACGTCCCTGACTAGATTCAACCAGATATTTATAAACCTCGGTCGTTTACTTCACATAATTTGAAAAAAATATCAATATCGATTATTCATTGATATTGAAACGTGTCACTAAGTGACATATAACTTTACGTTACTGAAATCATATATTGACACTGTATATATATATTGTCATTCCTCATGCTGTACACTATCTGTACCTGAGAAAATAAAGCTAGTGTTCTATTCTGTTCTGTTCAATAATGTTGTGTACACGAGAACAGTAAACATGGTTGTTTTTTTCAGTAACTGTGTCCTCATGTTCCGTTTTGATTGTGTTTATTTTTCTGCCGATGAATCTTTAATTGCTTTATTCATCTGAAATAGATTTCCTTCATTTTCATTCAATTTCGTCAATTATTTTTCAATTATAATTGAATATCGTGATGCGTTTTGACAAGCCTCTCTACAAATCTTGTGATTTTCTCACAGCGCACAGCGTACCTTGCATTGCTTCTGCAATACATGTGACTGTAACGTGTACCGGAGTACATCACGGGTCACCATCTAAGCAATAACCGCGATGAACGTTGTATAACTTTAAACAAAGAACAACAACTCTACCAACGTCGCTATAAAATCCGGCTTTGACAGCAAGTCTGTAGAAGTGATATGTATACCTATACCCCGTCCCGTTACATTTTTCCCTCTTTTCTCTTGACTTCGACCCGAAACAACTGAACACAAACAATACACCAGAGCGGAGTCTATGTAACATCACTGGGAACCACCGGGGTCCGGGGGGTGATGGTGATATCAACCCCAAATCCCACCGCTGCCACCATTTGTAACGTGTACCGGAGTTAAGCCATATCACGGGTCACCCATCCAGGCACTAACCGCGATTAACGTTGCTTAACTTTAAGAAAAGGTCAACCACTCTACCAACGTCGATATAAAAGCCGGCTTCCACAGCAAGGCTGTAGTTCGGCACGAAGTCACACATCTGAACACAAGCATTACACCAGAGCGGCGTCTATGTAACATCACTGGGAACCACCGGTATGGAACATCCACATCTGTCTTATGTTTTGATCTTTCATGTTGTTATGTCTAACTGACATATTATCATGTCCAACGTACAGGTTAGTATGTTTAACTTACATGCCATTATGTGTAACTGATATATAATGTTTACACATTGATTAGACATGATAGCATGACAGTTAGACATAACAGTAACATGTAATGTAAGTTAGACATAATAAACTGTAAGTTAGGCATATTAACATGGCAGGTGCATACTAAGACATAATATAGACATAATAACGTGTATGATAGACATAATAGCATTCCGAAGAGACATAATAAAATGTCAGTTTGACATAATAACACGCCAGTTTGACATAATAGCATGCCAGTTAGACAAAATAGCATATCGGATAGACATAAAAACATGCCATTTGGACATAATAACATGTCAGTTACACATAATAACATGTAAGTTAGACATAATAAAATGTAAGTTAGGCATATTAACATGGCGGGTGCACATAATAACAACACATACGTTAGACAAATTAAAAGGTTAGTTAGTCATAATAACATGACATATCACAACATAAGACAGCTGTGGTGTTCCATAGCTATGAACGTTGCTTGACTTTAACATGTCCAACAAGAGAAGAAAGTCTTTAAAAACATAAACATTTTGAAACAGGTCATGTTTTGTCTACAATATTTCAAATATTTTTCGTCTTTTCCTTTAATGTTTTCAATAATATTATTTAGATTTTGCACGTGTAAATGGGGCTTCGGTTTATTTAGCGGTATTATGTCCCTCTCTTAAATTGAAACACAACGTTGATTAGCTTAATTAACACTTTCCCTCATACGACAATTCCGCAGCAGACGACTTTGAACGTATTTTGTCAAAACATAGACAATCTCCAGAATTGAATGGATAACCTATGACAAAAAGTGGAAAACATTGTATCAAAAGGAGAAATTACACGTTTTGTGCAATTTCTTCTTTTGTCACTATGTTTTCAAAAAACCGTCTGCTGCAGAGGCGTCAGAAAGCGTCTATATGAGGGAAAGGGTTAAACCTTTAAGTATGTGCATGTTATGGTGTTGAATAGTTTTAACATTTAACCACATGCGTTTAATGGGGCGGAGTACAAACAAGTTGAATATCTTTAGGCTTTAAGCTTAATCAACCGCACTGTATATGGTGTAGAATACAAACCATTTGGATAGCTATAACCTTATGAATAACATGTATTTTATGTTGTGGAATAACAACAAGTTGAAAAGCTTTAATATTTAATTATATGCATTTCTAGTGTGGAATACAAATAAGTTGAATAGCTTTAAGCTTTTATCACATGTATTTTGTAGTGTAGAATACCAACAACTTAAAGTATGTATCGAGTGTAATAATACGATCTTTCTGATAACTATTTGCACGTTGTGTTTGATTACACTTTACTTGTTAAAAGGTTACCTTCAGGGTTTTGGATAAGATATTCTCGTGTTGCATGGCAGGTGGGTTATGATACATTCTGAAGTTTGCTCCGATATTTAATCAATATTTCAGAACTTGGTATAGATATGCAAATAAACAAATAAATGGTATTTCCAATCTTTGCAAGTGATGCTGTAGATATTATTGATATCAGCATCATTTCTTTTGCAATTCGTATGGGGTCAACTCTTTGCAGCTGACCACCCAAACATATCTGGACGAAAATAGGGAAAATCTATATAACCGAAAGAGTAATCATTAAAATAAAATAAAAACATTGTGTCAAAAAAGGGGGTGCTCATTAAAAGCAAATTCTCATTTTGAAACAACGTGTGCAAAAGTCATCTCCTGCAGATGCGAAATAGCTTCATGTTGTACAGGGTTAGTGAAGGTTCAGTGAATATTGACACTTGTTCCGTTGGGAGCCCGTTATGGAGTAAAACACTTAAGATAACGACACTAATTTAGAGAGATCGTAATCCCGCGACTTGCATAAATGCGATGAAGATAAATGGAAATTCGACTATATCTTTGGTTTGTTGTTTTATTCAATCTCATCAAGTCAGTCTTGTTGGAAAAATGCGCTATTTGACGCTATTTTGTCGAATATCTTTACTCCCTTTTGTCGTAGCATCTCGACACAGGTAAATGATAAAACAGCCGAGTATACCGTGTGGCATCAACAAAACAAACTTTGCTTCATCGCGGTTTATCGTGTTTGTTTTTATCGTTTTAAAACATGTCGTTTTTACAATAGAATTAATTGTAAAAAGTACTTTAAAGGAAATCAATGCCACAAAAATGGTCGCAAAAGTGGGAGGCTCGAGATCACACGGGATGCATTAGTGGAACGGTGATCGAGCGCTGTGTAAAAGACATGGCGGTTAGCAAATGAGGACATTTCATTTCTATATAACCCCTTTTAACCAGGCCCAAACCAACCATGACAATGCCCTATACATAATGCATATTGCCTTTTATCAATATGTCTTCGATATAACAATGTGATATAACAGAATGCTAAATGTCTGTACCTCTCCATTAAACATTTGTGTCTGGGTAATCCATCCTATCGGCAGGATTGGTATAATTTCACCCATTTTATATCTAGGAGTGAACCCTCGTGAAGGTGTTGGAATTGCGACTGTTATGTGAAGTAAATGATAATATGATGAAGGACTACATGTGTTGACAGAATGTAAAATATAGTGCTGAAATTTCCTTTTGACTTCGATCTCAGCAGAAGAAGGACCGTAAAACGATGCAACTACAAATAAGTTCGTTTTTTCTTTTGAATTTATTCGTAGAGTTCCTTGCATTAGGTTTAAAGGCACCATATTTAAGGATACATCGAAATACGCGGTATAACAGAAGCGACATTGCGACAAAACTTGTGTTGAAGAGTTTCGCTGATTTATCCATTGACCAATGCATAAGGGAGTGCGATGCAAGACAGACTTGTAAATCTGTAGAATATAAGTACTTGGCAAAGTACTGCAGTTTACGGTCGGCTATCCCAGCAGTTGATAAATCGCCAGGCTTTATAACTGTTACTGGGTTCGGTGATGAAACGGTAAGCTATTTTATTGATAATACTAGCTTACGTATTTTTCATCACAAATGTGACAAGAATAATACCACAGGTTGACTAATATATATATTTGCATTAAGGTCAGGGGAAGGTTATTATCATCAACTCCCTCCGGAAACGGGATGAGTTGGTGATGAACTGGTATCCTTCTGTCGGTTTGCTGATTGGTTTGTTAGTTGTTGATTAATATATGTATGCATCATGGCAAACAAACCTTGTATTGCAAACACATGTTTAGTTTTCAAGATATTTTAATGAAGCTTGGTAAAAATGATGAAATTGAACTAAGTTGACGATGATGATGATTTTTATCATATTTTAATCATGGAATATCAAATGCTCATCGTGTCCCAGTCGATAAACCAGTTAATCAAGAGTATTACTAGAACCATTTGGTGGGCGTCATCTATTCTTTTTTTACTCGTAAAAGCACCACACACTCCCCGATTGGTTGGATCTAACGTAGTTTTAAAGTTATATCATCGGGCCCAGTTCACTTAACTATCTGTTCAACACAACATTAGTCTTAGACAGCTTGCTATATCCCAACATAGACTTATCTTAATAGTAGTTATAATCCACGGTCCACCATCTTCGTTAATTACTGAGTTATTGAAACTTGATCCTGTCTCGACTACTGTGTTGGATATTAAACAGTGTACTAACTAAACTATTAATAAAGATGGACCAAACGTTACAACGGCCTAGTTTATATGTATTATCAAAAACTGCCCGCGAAGGGAAAGTCAAAATTTGAGGACTGAAGACAGATAGCTGCTTATTACAAGTCAAATATATATATTTCTTTAACCTTCGAAATTTAACCTGCTTAATAGAAGTGACCGCCAACACTATTTCGTAATTTTGTATAAAGCCGAAGTGTCTTGACTACATGTTTTCTTGATCTTATTTATTATACAGATAGTGTGTGGGGACAAAACATGCAGTTCACGTGAGGTATGTGAAGCCACAAGCAACACATGTTCCGTGAAAGGTATGCTCTGTTAATATTTTGTATAATTATTTTTTGTTTGTATTTACTTATGACTGGATGTAAACGATACTGTGAGTCAGTTATCAAAGCAGGTAACAGGTTACAGCTCGGGTCGCAATCGAATAAGAAACCGGAGGCGGCATATGTTCGTTTTGCTGTCAGGCATGTTTGTAAGTAGACATTCATTTAAAACAAGATACGAATGATTATAAGCGGTTAAACGTGCCTCCGTAAAGTATTGTCTTACTTTAAAAAAGAAGATATTCATTGAAGAGATGATTGACAATGATCGTGCGATATGGGGGCATGCGGACATTTCATCCTATAATCTAACACATTTACTCATTGTTAATCATTTTATTGCAGTTGAACATTACGTTTGAACGTCATGAGAGAAACGTCGTAATTTGTCAGAACATGAAAATCATACATGCCCTTTATGTTGCGCTATTCGGACATTTTATTTGTTTAATGGAATACTTGCCTTTACGTTTAAATACTAATCTAAATACTAGATTTTTTTCTATTCATGTCTAGTTACTCAATACACTTTGTATATTGATATTGCACTTTGTAAACAACTGTTCAATCACCTAATGGAGAGGAACTATATAAGCTTTTAGTTTTCGTTCCAATCCTTTTCGCACTTGTTGTTTGTATTGTTGTGCCTTACTATATCGAATAAAATATGTTTAAACTTAAACCTAATCTAAATACGAGAAACGACCCGTGTAGATAGAAAAAGCACCACTGTAAGCATAATCTCATTTTTGAATAATCAATAAATCAAATCGAAACATTAACATCCTCCTCGCCAATGCCACTACGTTAATCACATTTATAAAAGAAATTTTATATGAAAATTATCTGCTTACGAAACGTAGACATATTCCTTACAGAAAAAAGCGCCAATTCAAATCGCAATGATGAACTAATAGAAACTTTAATTATTGAGCTACAGTAACTAATAGGACTACGGCCTAGTAAACTTCAGTAACATATTCAATGGTAAGAAAGCTGAATTGTGTGCATTTAATTCAGGTCACTACAATGTCTAAACATTGTCAATAAATATGACTGCCTTTGGCCATTTACAAAGCAATTATATGGCAAAGCAGACGTAAGACATGAATACACAACATTAAAAACAATTCAATGGTAAAATACATTTAAGAAACACCAATATCATCAAGGGTATTTTTTTATAATTTACATAGCTTCCTTGATATATTTAGCAAGATTGTATCGTTTCTTCATGACGGTTAAAGACATAATGGCTATGAACTTTTGCATTGTGAGCAATATAGCAGTTCCAAAATACTTAGATCTAAGTGAACTATATTTTGTACATACCAAAATAAAATGAAAATCTGATTCTACTACATTTAATTACATAATTAACATATTCTGCTTTCTCTGTTTATATTTTTACATTTGCCCTGCTCAATTTCTAAATGATGGCAAACGAGTCGTGTGTTTTCTCAAGTTATCATCCGTTTTAACAATAATAATTTTCGAAGTTAAAATTTCTTGAAATTAACAAGATAATCACGTTTATGTAACGAATTTATATTAGTACTCATGTTCTGTATGAATTGATCTCGTAGGGTTCGTTTCATACTGAACCGCCTCTGTGGTGAACGTCCGCCTCGGGTGCGGGAGGTCCCAGATTCGATCCCGGGCCGGGTCATACCAAAGACTACAAAAATGGTAGTAATGGTTGCCCTCATTGGCGCTAAGAGAAGCAGGGTTAACTATATGTCTGACTGGTTGGTGTCGTGATATGGACCAGTGGAACTGGTAACTTATACAGGCATCACCGTCATATGACTGCAAATATGTTGAAAGCGGCTTAAAACATCAAACAATCAATCGTTTCATTTGTGTTGGCATTAACGTGATATCTGAATTGACTGTATCCTAGATGATCTATGATAAAGTTAATATATGATGCATAGCAATTACTTTTGACGTTGTCATAAACATCTGTATATATATTATAAGTAGAAGAAGCATTTTTTGGAATTAATTTACTCCAAAATGTAAGTGATCTTTCTCGACATAAAATAGAACGGGGATAACGCACAAGCGCTCATATGACTGCATTTTTTTGGTGTATGTTGTTTGAAGCCCAGAATATATTAACAAAACCGTAGATGAGAATAGAGGTAAAAGCAATTATTATAAAGTATTTTTTCTTTTTTTCTGTTGTAGTCTTTGTAACTTGTTTATTTAGCATATTTTAATATAACGAAACCACGACCAACCTAAGATTGCAGTTCTAGTGCTACTCTTATGTTAATCTTTGCCAGTCCACAAAAACATAAATTTCAACAAGTCTTGTTCTCGTTAAAGCACACGCTAGGATATACTAATAGGCTTGACAACTCATGGGTCTTTCATAATCATTATAAGGGAATGGCACGAGCGCGCAATCAATCTGAAGCATTGCATGACATACAACAGATACACTATGATTAGTGAATAAAGATGACCTGTTTTATACGCTTCTCACAAATCTAATGCCGCATTAGCGAGATACTATATAATCACACTGGTGTCAGGTTATATACACCGGTAATGCTCAGTTCACACCAACGGCGCTTTGATGGCGCTTTAAAGCGGCGAGCAAAGCGGCACCAAAGCGTAACAAAGCTCGACTAAAGCGTCAGGGTCGTAATAGATCGTTGGAAAGCTTTGAGCAAAGCGGGACATTCGGCAAGAGCGCCAATTTTTTTTAAACTGTTTAAAAATTTGGGGCGCTCTGTCACGAATTGATTAAAGCGCCGAGAGTGTATCAAAGCTTAACAAAGCGTAACAAAGTTCAGCAAAGCTTGACTCAAAGCGTAGGAAAGCTTAAGTGTCACCACTTGACACGCTTTGTTAAGATGTCTCAAGATTTGCTACGATCTGGTATGAAGATCTGACACGCTTTGTTACGCTTTCCCACGAATTGAGACGCTTTGATCAAGGATTGGCACGCTTTGTTAGGCTTTGTTACGCTTGGCAAGCTTCCTCACGCTCGCTCACGCTCTCCTACGATACCCAAGCTCTGTCTCCAGCGCTGCGACTTGAGTACCACTCATACGTGACTACGAACTCCATAGGTACTCATTGCTTCAGATATATTATGATCTGGTACATCTGGAACTTCTGGATCTTGTAGTTCTGCCATCGTGTTGTGGAGTCAAAGATGCAATGATTTTGTGGATCTGCTCTGGATCAAAAGCGGCATGAAATCGGCGATCTCGAAATTTTCCAATGCGTAACACAGCTTAACAATGCACAACAGAGCTTGAGAATCGTATCAGAGCGTGATTTAATGCGTCATAATCGCATCAAAGCGTAATAAAGCTTATCAAAGCGTGATTTAAAGTGTAACAAAGCGTAACAAGGCCTGATCAAATCGGGAAATAATTCGTCCCCCAAAGCGTAACCAATTCGTATCAGAGCTTATCAGAGCGTAACATTACTTAGGAGATCGTGATATTTTTGGAAAAGTAAACAAAAATGATGGCGCTTTGCTCGCCGATTTAAAGCGCGGCATCAGCCGTTGGTGTGAACTGAGCATAAGAACCCCACACGAGTCCATGTTCAATTCAAACATCTGACGAGAGAGCTATGCAAATCATTCGCCCCAAAAGGAAACGTTTTTAAAATCATCCATGAATTATGTATCGTCAGTTAACAACGTTCTAACAGATTATATCAAAAAAGCTTTTAGAGAACAATTATTGTGCATTTTAAATGAAAGTGACTGTCGTCTGTCTACCTACAATAACATTTCTACCATCGATTTCGACATAAGACAAAAGCAAACAAACATCCAAACCACCACATCGTTTTATGCCTATTAGATTGATCGGAGGTCAATGGCGTTTCCAAATGTATTTTATTTATTACGTGTGTTTCATGGCTTTATCGCTCAAGTACTACACACGAAAGTCTTCTCCGGCATGTGGCACTCTTCCCATATAAAATACTTAACCGATTGGTGCAGGACAACCGAAGCTAATCGCAAGCATGTGTGCCAGTCACCGGATGAATGGACGAGCGGGGCTTCAAACTCGACCATCAGTTACTAACCCTCATCGTTACCCATATATAACGGGGTTCGACTTATTCCTTAAAGGATATAACAGAATAACATACATATTTTCCGCTTTTCAAAACTTAGATCTCTGTATAACAAATCCTTTTATGATCTTTTAAATGTGGAATGTAAATATTGTGATAACAAAGTTGTGCTATTGATGATTACTGCGTTACATAACCAAATTACTGAGAACATATCAGTATTTGAGGTAATCGGAATTCAACGACTACGATTTGTACGCGCCAAACGGATGCACATATAAATGTTTAAACTTATTTTAGTAATATTTAAGGACGATTTGTGACTTGATTGGCCTAGAATATATCCACCTTCTTTGTATTTTAAAACTATTTACATAAACAATATTGACGAACGTCCGCTAAGAAAAAGAAGCTTTTAACCAGGTATCAGTTACATGTATCACATGAATGTTCATTAAACTTCATTTTCTTGTGCCAAACACCGCATCGAGAGGGCCATTAGTATTTAAAACAGTAATGGATGGATGGTTCATCTATCGTTAGACTTGATTCCTTATAGAGTTAAACCTACGACGTAAATGAATTCCGTTTTGATATTTGAGCTGTGTCATATATATTCTCCTTGAACATTGTTGTGTAAACTAATCTAAACCCGAGTATAATAAATTATTCACATGCTCCTTTAAGTACCTACTTTAATTGTTTCGTAGAAATGGGGCCTCAGAGCATGCAGATTTACCCAGCAAAAATGTTGATAGAAGGTGGTTAGCTTTAAGTTATTATTTGATTGATTACTTCGTCTTACAAACTCCTTATATTTTTTCTGTTAGATATATCTGAATACACTCCTATGGAAGCCCTGGAGGGACTTCTTACTTCAATACTTCTAACTTCCGTACTTCTAACTTCCAAACTTCTAACTTCATCACTTCTAACTTCTAACTTCATTACTTCTAACTACATTCACTTCTAACTTCTAACTTCTAACTTCATTACTTCTAACTTCCAACTTCATCACTTCTATCTTCTAACTACATTCACTTCTAACTTCTAACTTCATTACTTCTAACTTCCAACTTCCTTACTTCTAACTTCATTACTTCTAACTTCATCAATTCTAACTTCTAACTTCATTACTTCTAATTGCATTCACTTCTAACTTCTAACTTCATTACTTCTAACTTCCAACTTCCTTACTTCTAACTAGTATTGAAGTTAGAAGTTAGAAGTGAATGTAGTTAGAAGAAATGAAGTTGGAAGTTAGAAGTCATGAAGTTAGAAGTTTGGAAGTTAGAAGTCATGAAGTTAGAAGTAAGGAAGTTGGAAGTTAGAAGTAATGAAGTTAGAAGTTAGAAGTGAATGTAGTTAGAAGTAATGAAGTTGGAAGTTAGAAGTGATGAAGTTAGAAGTCATGAAGTTAGAAGTTTGGAAGTTAGAAGTAATGAAGTTAGAAGTATGGAAGTAAGAAGTATTGAAGTAAGAAGTCCCTCCAGGGCTTCCATACACTCCTTATACATTATGCAACCGACGGGTTTTGATTAATTGTGCAAGAAAGAGAAATTGCTCCAAATGATCATTTTACTCTATACCCACGTTGTTTTACAAATATTTATAAATAAGATCATTTCAAATATCAAACTTTTCGAAGCAAGTGACTCTTAAATTTCCATACAGTGTTAAATAATTAATTAAGTATTTCTTTTATCTTATCCCTGAAGCATACGATAAAGAGCGTACTATCCACATGTACATTTTGTTCACCTTAAAATGTTCACTAGTGTCTGTGAGAATGAAACACAAGGGATCGAAGAAGCGTGTATTTCCTTCCACATATTTAAAGCGTGACTGATCGACGACCGGCATGATATCGTTATGTGTTGCGCTGCCTGCACAGGCGCCACAACAACTATGGGCGAAGCGTCATTTAAAGAAGAAATCGCAGATAAAATGTTTAATAAAAGTACGCATAAACGTTGATAACATGATCCTGTTGACCATGATCATAGCTTAAATACATCAATCAGCATGTCAGTTGTCAATTACTAAATCCGGGCACCGTATGTTGTTGTTTTTATCAAAGATAATAAAATATATAAATTTTATCAAATGATAATTGATAAATGATACTCACAGTCGGATGCTTTGAAATACATGAAAATTATGATCACATTTCATACGCATTGGTGCGATCCTTCGCAAGTAACTGCGCCGATGCGTGTACGATAAGATTGCTAACAAAGTACTTAATGACCAGACTTCTTGGAAGCGGCTTTGAATGATTAATTGTGGCAAAGTAATAAAGATTCTTTTTTCGCGGGACGTAGACCAAATACATTTAAGGTATTTCTCTTTGGTAATATCAAAAACCAAAAACAATATACATAAATGTTTTATTATAGAATGTGGTTACAAATCATTCGGACAAAATATCAAGGGGAATCGTTTTGAAGTTGGAAGCAAACTTACTTATGAAGGTTTTCAAGTAATAGTTCCGATTACGTGCACAGACAGCGGGGATTGGGTGTGGCAATATTCAGGTAATGTTGTGTGTGAATGTGAGCCAAGTGCATGCACGTTCGAACAATCTATTACTCGACAAAATTAACCTGACTCTTACCTTCGTGCAAGGATAGTTATTTCTTTTATATTTCTCTTATTTTTAAGACATCAATATCTTAAACTTACAGTGAATTTAGTGAAAACACTATTTTATTCACAATGTATAAAGTTTAAACATTATTTAATTCACATGAAATTTACTTATACATATTATTGATATTATTTATCAGCATGGATAAGAAAATGTGTTACTTAAATCTTATACAAGTTCTTCTCCATGCAGACAATAATTCACTCAAACGGATATGACATGGTTAATATCATGTTGACAATATTCTGAGAATGGTCCTTGCAATCTTAATCTATCAAGAATGAGTTACATAGGCCTTCATTTCCGGAAAAGAAACACATCTATAAGACATGTAAATAAATCTTGGTTTCAACTCTACTAGACTAACCAAAGCATGATAAGCTGGAGAAAAAGCAAACTATGTTAGATTACAAATATGTAGGCTCAACAGAGAGCGGAACAGTGAATTTATAACTGTTACATTGATTTTATAACTGTTGCATTGCCTTTTGATTTTATAACTGTTGCATTGCCTTTATAACTATTATATTGACTTTATAACTTTCAAGTGACATACATCAACTACTGTTTATCTGAACATGCCTGTTCCGTTATTGTTAACAATATTTAAAGACAACGCTAATCCTACAAACAAGTACACTTATAAGTACAATTAACAAAGTAGATTCGATAATTTAAAATTGAGATTCCGGTTAAGGGAATAGGCCGAAAAAAAAAAGCTTACTGCCATTGGAATAACCGGATAATTTCACAAGTTATAAAACGAAATCCTCAGCAACAGGCACTATTTAATCAAAACGTATATATTATGGCACATACAATGTTAATATGCTGTAGTGTCTTTTTAAGAGTATACGCATTGACACTTCGCATACATCATACAGTACTGAAAATAGCAGAAATCAAACCGGTTGCTATGGTAACCGTTAATTGAAATGTGTAAAAATTGCACAGAATAGCGATATTCAAATATATGAACCATCTGTTTACCATTTATTTAAAAGTTTCAAAGTCATAAATATATACCCACTGTTCCAAATTATCCTTTGAAACAATTTTCAAATTTAAGGTCTGTTTTTCATGTATGTTTTTAAGATAGGGCCATATGGTGGATTAGCATATACTAAATATGCCATCCTCTGGAAAGAAAGCAATCCTCACGTTCCTACTGACGTGTAATTCGATGGGGCTCTGTACGGGGAATATTGACACCATTTGTTTTGATGGTATATAATCATCTTTTGATGGTATATAATCATCTTTTCATGTTAACTTTGACTTTTCTTTTTGGAAGAACACACATTCATTTGGTCAATATTTTGTTAGTAACACGTCGACTGGCTTGGTTAAATTCAATTTTCCATTCAAAACGTAAACCATTTCCGACCCCGTGCCTACTTCTTCAGATCGGCTGACGTGCCTTGATGTTAGACTACGGTCGGCCAATGTTCGAACAGGCGTGTACATAACTCCACTGAATATGAAGATTTATTGTGACTTTGATAACGATGGAGGAGACTGGCTTGTAAGTGACTCGTCTGTACATTTAGGTGTTCGACTTCTTTTACGGAAGCAACCTTACATAGGCAAATGTTTAGCACACATAGATAACTTACAATCAAGATATCTTTGGCTTTACCGTTTTTATACCGTCGTTGAAGCACAATTGTTAACAAGGATCTATCGATTCGGACGTCGTTATTTGGTCCATTCCCGGTCAACATTCTTTTTTTGCGGTGATTTATAAAGGTCATTGTGACAAGCACCATTTTCATGCCTTATACAACTGGTTGAAAATGACAATATATGTGAAAGTAGTCATTTGAATTAAAATAATGTTGCAGATTTCACATTGCTTTAAAGTCCGTAATCACATGGGTAGGTGAACTGTCCGCCGTGATTCAACAGAGATGTACTACCGAAAACAGATGTATTTTACATTATATTACGAAATAACATGCATCGGAGTTAAAGCAACATATTGATCGATGGTTACAATAAAATAGTCGCCGCTCCCGTCAGTGACTGATACTTAACCAATAGTCTTTATAAATTGTTATGATGTTATTTCAATCTTTACTTTAAAGTGTACCATGATGGAATATCTACATTATACATGTATGGCCTGTGAAGACAAATGGCTTCCTCTCCAATCCATGGTCATGGTGTTAAAGAATTACATGAGGCCAGGCAGATTGTAAGCGGCAGATGTACCTTAAATGTTACATTTGAAGACCGCTGTGTGCGATACTGTTGTTAGAAATTCAGGCTACACATATAATGATGCACTGGCCACCGTTATATGAGCTGTTCCACGAGTAAACCAACATTGTGGACTCTGCGTAAAGTAAAGACCCGGATCAGCCTAAGCACGACACTCTTCGCCTCCTGTTGCTTTTCTGTTTCAGGAATCATTACTCTATACCGCTATTCCCCCTGAGATGGAATGTGCTGACCCGGAGGCTGATCTGGGTAGATACATTACGCAGAGTCCATTATGTTGTTTTTTTCGTGGAACAGCTCATATAACTAAACATAAGTTGAAAACCGATAGACCAATATTCTCCAAACGTTCGATTTATTTACGTCAACAATTCGTGAAGGTGTCCAAACCAATTGTCCATAAATCAGTATTTTGAAACAAAATAGTGGCAAACTTTTTCGTATTAAAGAGTTTGTCAAATAGAGCATACAGCTAACTCATTAGATAAAGTCTACTAACTATGTCGTTTGCGTATTCAATTATTCAACCATTGTTTAAATGCGCCATGTACAGGAACGAACCGTATATATAGTACAATTTCTGAAGCACGTGTATGTTTTATGGTATTGCTTTGAAAGTTGTAGGCATTTCATCTTTAGAGCACCCGACTCAATCATCAGATTAATTCTAAAACCTCGGACGCTAATATATATAAATAATTTCCCGAACACCTATATGAGCCAGCTGGATGAACTAATCCACAGTTAGTAGAATGCCCGCAGCACGTCGAGAATTTCTATATATTTTACTATCTTTAGTGTGTCAATGTGTTATAACGAAAGGCTGTTTGGTATGTTTTCTAAGATATTTGCCTACTTTAGGTGTTTCAAAGACGTAGAGATGGCTCTGTAGATTTTTATCGAAACTGGACGGAGTACAAAACAGGGTTTGGAGATATGGATGACGAGTTCTGGTTTGGTAAACTACTTAAATACATTCCACACACGTAGACGCATTTCGGCGTATCTGTAGCAAGCGTCGTTTGAAAACACTGTGGAAACAATTCGAATTAATTCTAGGATGATAATACTCTCCCATTTATAGAGAGTGTACATCGTTTCTAGAAGAGATAATTGTCTGCTTTAATTGGTTGTATGTGGGAAAGAGTTGATTTACAAATAAACAGCCTGAAATGACACAAGTGCTATATTCAGATTGTTCTAGCACACAGAGTGCTCGATGGGTGCTAGTCAAAAGCTGTAAATTGATCGGTGGTTTCCGCCGTTAACGGCTTTTCTGTGAAGTTAATCTGAATTATTGAACTCGTAAAATGTATCCTACAAATCCTAAACTATGGTAGAAAATCGGTACATGTCTGCCGATTAACTCACAATCACTGTCTGTCATTGCAATAAAAAGGTAAGATATGCTTGCATAGTACATCATAGCAAAATTATGTAAACATCTGTCAGATTTGTAAGAAGTGAGCAAACGAGTACATAGGTTACAATATGGGTAACTTAAAGGGATTACATATCCTTCGTTGGTCTTTTACGCTTACATTTGATGAATTATTGGCAGAGGACACATGTGTTCATTCGAACAGACTTGTTATAAAATAGTATACATTAATAAGACATAACAATGAAACTGCAACACTATCTGTGTGTCCTCAGGACTGGAGAATCTACATGCCATTCTGAAGAACTCCCCCTCACAGTTTGAGATACGTATAGATCTCGAGGATTGGCAAGGAAACACATCATATGCTGCTTACAGTCTGTTTGACCTTGGTGGAGAGAACGATGGTTACCGACTTAACTGTAAAGGCTATTCAGGTATCTAGATTATTATACCAGCCTCGTTGTAATAAATTTATGAAATATATATCATTTTTGAGTGATAAACCGGATATTTTATCAGGATTTATAGTTTAGGTGTGTAGTTATTAGTCACAAAGGCCGAAGAATGTTACAGGAACGTTCATCATGTCACTGGAAGATAAATCATACTGATATCTATCCCCTCAGACCTGCGCGCCAAGGAGTGACTCACTGAACTGTCTCGACAATAAGTTGACCATTGTGGTAGATGTGTTATTATAATGATGAACCTTTTTTACCAACACACTTTTATTTGATTTATAAAAAACGCAATAAGAAAATAAATCTAACACCATTGAATTTGAGGAAGAAGCATGTACGTCATGATGATTAATATGTTTTCAAAGATCGGACATCAGGTTAAGAGTGTCGAGTAATATCATTGATAAAGTTTAATGTTGGACTATAACTTGTATTGCACTACCGCTCACGAGGAACCTATCCTATGTTTCATTTGTATTCTCAGGTCAACACCAGCCTTTTATTATATCTTATTTTAGGAACAGCTGGGGACAGTCTCATCTACCATAGCGGCCAGAGATTTACAACTTTAGATAGAGACAACGATTTACACGAAACTCGCAATTGTGGTGTAGTGTATCACGGTGCCTGGTGGTATGCTGCTTGTCACTACTCCAATCTGAACGGACATTACTATCATCTTGGTGATACAGAGGATTATGGTAGAGGCGTGACATGGTTCGAGTGGAAAGGAAACCTTTATTCGTTGAAAGAGGTCACGATGAAAATGCGAGAAATACAAATACCATGAAGCAAAAACGCATTTATTTAACATTTGTTATTATTATTAATTTTCAATAAATTATGCACATTGAATTATATTTGATGATGGGTTAAGGCTACGTTGAACGATATTCTATTTATATTGAAGGGTGTACTCAATGGATATTTCTGGTACTAAAGGTATGATTATCCCTTTCCCACATACAACACATCTGCAGTAGACGACTTTGAAAACATCTCAGCAAAAATATGGAAAATCCCCATAAATAAAGACAAACTTATTGAAAATAGTTAAAAATATTGTGTCAAAAGGAGAAATTGCTCATTTAGAGCAATTTCGTATTTTGTCACAATGTTTTCAAAAGTCGTCTGCTGCATGGGTGTCCGAAAGCGTCTGTATGAGGGAAATGGTTATATGAGTCACATCAGACGAGCCCGAACTTATGAAATTTGAAATAAATAGGTTTAACGATTAAATTGCATATATATATATATATACTTGAGCAGATTCTTGCTATTTGGGATCCTAATGCATTTGCATTAAGTGAGAGTCGGGCGAGCCTGTGTATCCGCACATAATCTACAGTATCTCCACCGTCCACATACATGTTTCTATGTACCTAAATCCCTATTCTGAAAAAACAATGGAAGTGTAGACCCAATATAACTTTAAATGGTGTGAAAGCGGAGTGTTATGAAGACACAGACTATCGTGACGCGGCTCACTTAAACACGTTGTCTTTGGTCATAAAGGGTCAAACAGGCATCCACGATCTAGTGCGACTAGACGGCGACTCGAATTGGAGATCCTGATCAGACTGAACAGAAGCCTAGATTGATCTGGATATTCGATTGACTACCACATTAGTAGATATGTAGAAAGAAGTGGTTTATCTTAGAAGATTTCATACCGTTTGATAAATCAGATTTAAGGCTTACTTGTTTTTTCCAAGCTTCCGTCTATTTTGTTTTCCCTGATTATAAATTAACCTACTCACCAGGATGCGTTCAATAGACACTGAAACATGAACCTGATTCGCGAAAGCCCTGTATTAAAAGGATTCGTTTTTACGTTTAACGTTAACGTTTTGTGTCTTTTAAACGCAGCTACGGTAATACCTTAGTTATATAAATATATATATATATTAGGGATGGCAACGATTAATCGGTTACCCGGTTAACCGTACGTTTTCCGATTAATCGGTTAGTAATTTCGGTAACCGAGTACTCGGAAGAAAAGATAAAATATATACACAGTTGTGTTTCACCTTTTGTTCTTTTCAATTTGTCACACGTATCTGACATGAGAGGTTAATTATTCACACCTCGATCGGCCAGTGTTTACATTACTGCGATAACAGCCGCACTCGATTTTATTGATGATCATTTGTTTGTGTAATTGTCAATTAAAGGACGCTTTGTTTCTCTTTAAAAATGTTTGATGTCTAATAAAGGCAGAAATTATACGATAATTACTTATTAATTATATTCGGCGTTTGTTTTGATAATACATCTTATTGGAGTGAGTGTGTCCCGTGTGATACATTTGAATTGTTTTTTTTTGTAAATTATTATTTACCAACACGATTGAAAGAGTAATTTGAAGTTTGTAACACATTTTCCCCGAATTGTTTTATAAAGATATGCAGCTATGTACCTTTTTCATTCGACGTATTATAAATCGTTTAGCAGTCACTTCGTTAAAAAAGATCTACAGAATATATTGCCATAATGCCGCCTGCTACATCCTTTGTCTGGAAGTATTTCAAACGCTGTGCTGATGATAACAAAATGAACTGGCTTGGACTGGTGGAACCAGTAACATGCACAATCGACTAAAACAGTGGATATTTATTGTCTATGAATCTAGACGGTTAACCGGGTAACCGGTTACACAATTGTACGAGTAACCGGTTAGTAATATCGGTAACCGTTGCCATCCCTAATATATATATAAATATATAGGCTACATCATTGACTTTTCTTTTGTGGTTATTATTTTCTTTCTTAAAGTTAAACGAAAACAGTAATAATCTTTAGAAATCAGTTTCTTTAACATGATGGCAAATGATGATCTAAATGATGGCAAACGAGTCGTGTGTTTTCTCAAGTTATCATCCGTTTTAACACTAATAATTTTCGAAGTCAAAACTTTCTTGAAATTAACAAGATAATCACGTTCATGTAACGAATTTATATTAGTACTCATGTTCTGTATGAATTAATCTCGTAGGGTTCGTTTCATACTGAACCGCCTCTGTGGTGAACGTCCGCCTCGGGTGCGGGAGGTCCCAGATTCGATATGTCTGACTGGTTGGTGTCGTGATATGGACCAGTGGAACTGGTAACTTACACAGATATCACCGTCATATGACTGCAAATATGTTGAAAGCGGCTTAAAACATCAAACACTCAATCGTTTCATTTTGTTAAAATTGTTGGCATTAAAGTGATATCTGAATTTACTGTAACCTAGATGATCTATGATATAGTTAATACACAAGAGAAAGTTGATTTAACGCATCAATGTCGCCGGAAATCCATACTGCAGTTATGCATAACACTTACATTATAGTGGTTGAAAAAAAAACCCACCAGTTATAAACTTAAGGGCATATTGGAATATCAGGGGTGGGGTCAAGTGAAAATGTATCATAACTTGCATTTCTTTTTGTCAACGAAGTGAATATCCTTCATTGAAATATAATTAAAGCCTTTCATTGTGTATGATCAATCTCCATTCTAAGGTAGGTTGACCATATACACAGCCAACTAATTATTAGCCATATGGTGGATTAGCATATGCTAAATATGTCATCCTCTGGAAAGAAAGCAATCCTCACGTTCCTACTGACGCGTAATTCGACGGGGCTCTATACGGGGACTAATTGACACCATTTGTTTTGATGTTATATAATCATCTTTTCATGTTAACTTTGACTTCTCTTTTTGGATGAACACACATTCATTTGGTCAATATTTGGTTAGTAACAAATCGACTGGCTTGGATAAATTTATTGTGACTTTGATAACGATGGAGGAGACTGGCTTGTAAGTGACTCGTCTGCACATTTTTTCGATTTCTTTTACTGAAGCAACCTTACATAGGCAAATGTTTAGCACACATAGAGAACTTACAATCAAGATATCTTTGGTTTTACCGTTTATATACCGTCTAGTCTTTGTTCAAACTCACAGTCGTTGAAGCACAATTGTTGACAAGGGTCTATCGATTCGGACGTCGTTATTTGGTCTATTCCCGGTCAATATTCTTTGCGGCGATTTATAAAGGTCATTGTGACAAGCACCATTTTAATGCCTTCTACAACTGGTTGAAAATGACAATATATGGGAAAGTAGTCATTTGAATTAGAATAATGTTGCAGAGTTCACAAAGTCCGTAATCACATGGGTAGGTGAACTGTCCGCCGTGATTCAACAGAGTTGTACTACCGAAAACAGATGTATTTTACATTATATTACGAAATAACATGCATCGGAGTTAGAGCAAGATATTGATCGATGGTTATAATAAAATAGTCGCCGCTCCCGTCAGTGACTGATCCTGAACCAAAAGTCTTTATAAATTGTTATGATGTTATTTCAATCTTTACTTTAAAGTGTACCATGATGGAATCTCTACATTATACATGTATGGCCTGTGAAGACAAATGGCTTCCTCTCCAATCCATGGTCATGGTTAAAGAGTTACATGTGGCCAGGCAGATTGGAAGCGGCAGATGTACCTTAAATATTACATTTGAAGACCGCTGTGTGCGATACTGTTGTTAGAAAGTCAGGCTACACATAGAATGATGCACTGGCCCACCGTTATATGAGCTGTTCCACGAGAAAACCAACACTGTGGACTCTGCGTAAAGTAAAGACCCGGATCAGCCTAAGCACGACACTCTTCGCCTCCTGTTGCTTTTCTGTTTCAGGAATCATTACTTTTTACCGCTATTCCCCCTGAGAAGGAATGTGGTGGCCCGGAGGCTGATATGGGTCGATACATTACGCAGTGTCCATTATGGGTTTTTTTCCCCGTGGAACAGCTAATATAACTAAACATAAGTTGAAAACCGATCGACCGATATTCTCCAAACGTTCGATTTATTTACGTCAACAATTCGTGAAGGTGTCCAAACTAATTGTCCACAAATCAGTATTTTGAAACTAAATAGTGGCAAAACTTTTTCGTATTAAAGAGTTTGTCAAATAGAGCATACAGCTAACTCATTAGATAAAGTCTACTAACCATGTCGTTTGTGTATTCAATTATTCAACCATTGTTTAAATGCGCCATGTACAGGAACTAACCGTATATATAGTACAATTTCTGAAGCACGTGTATGTTTTATGGTATTGCTTTGAAAGTTGTAGGCATTTCATCTTCAGAGCACGCGACTCAATCATCAGATTAATTCTAAAAATTCGGCCGCTAATATATATAAAAAAATTCCCGAACACCTATATGAGCCAGCTGGATGAACTAATCCACAGTTATTATAATGCCCGCAGCACGTCGCGTATTTCTATATATTTTACTATCTTTAGTGTGTCAATGTGTTATAACGAAAGGCTGTTTGGTATGTTTTCTAAGATATTTGCCTACTTTAGGTGTTTCAAAGACGTAGAGATGGCTCTGTAGATTTTTATCGAAACTGGACGGAGTACAAAACAGGGTTTGGAGATATGGATGACGAGTTCTGGTTTGGTAAACTACTTAAATACATTCCACACACGTAGACGCATTTCGGCGTATCTGTAGCAAGCGTCGTTTGAAAACACTGTGGAATCAATTCAAATTAATTCTAGGATGATAATACTCTCCCATTTATAGAGAGTGTACATCGTTTCTAGAAGAGATAATTGTCTGCTTTAATTGGTTGTACGCGAGAAAGAGTTGATTTACAAATAAAAAGCTTGAAATGACACCTGTGCTATATTCAGATTGTTCCAACACACCGAGTGCTCGATGAGTGATAGTCAAAAGCTGTAAGTTGACCGGTGGTTTCAGTTATCAACAGCTTTTCTGTGAAGTTAATCTGAATTATTGATCTCGTAAAATGTATGGAGATACTATCAAAAATATCGTCAAGTTATTGCAATAGGTATCGTAGTATGTCATGTGAATGCAGCTGGAGTAATGATATGCCTTACTCATTGGTAGACCGGACGAACTCTAAATTCCAGTCGAAAATCGGTACATGTCTACCGATTAACTCACAATCACTGTCTGTCATTGCAATGAAAAGGTAAGATATGCTTGCATAGTACATCATAGCAAAAGTATGTAAACATCTGTCAGAAGTGAGCAAACGAGTACATAGATTACAATATGGATAACATAAAGGGATTACATATCCTTCGTTTGCCCTTTATGAATTATTGGCAGAGGACACATGTGTTCATTCGAACAGACTTGTTATAACATAGTATACATGTACATTGATAAGACATAACAATGAAACTGCAACACTATCTGCGTGTCCTCAGGACTGTAGAATCTACATGCCATTCTGAAGAACACTCCCTCACAGTTTGAGATACGTATATATCTCGGGGATTGGCAAGGAAACACAGCATATGCTGCTTACAGTCTGTTTGACCTTGGTGGAGAGAACGATGGTTACCGACTTAACTGTAAAGGCTATTCAGGTATCTAGATTATTATACCAGCCTCGTTGTAATAAATTTATGAAATATATATCATGTTTGAGTGATATAACGGATCTTATATCACGACTTGCAGTTCAGGTGTGTAGTAATTAATCACAAAGACCGAAGAACGTTACAAGAACGTTCATCATGTCACTGGAAGATAAGTCATACTTTGGTATCTATCCACTCCAAGCGGAGCGCCAAAGAGGGATTCCCTGATATGTCTCGACAATAACTTGACCTCTGTGGTAGATGTGTTATTATAATGGTGAACTTCTTTTACCAACAAACTTTTATTTAATTTATAAAAAACGCAATAAGAAAATAAATCTAACACCATTGAATTTGAGGAAGAAGCATGTACGTCATGATGATTAATATGTTTTCAAAGATCGGACATCAGGTTAATAGTTTCGAATAATATCATTGATAAAGCTTTATGTTGGACTGAAACTTGTATTGAACTACCGCTCACGAGGAACCTATCCTATGTTTCATTTGTATTCTCAGGTCAACACCAGCCTTTTCTTATATATTACTTTAGGAACAGCCGGGGACAGTCTCATCAAACATAACGGCCGGAGATTTACAACTTTGGATAGAGACAAAGATTTACGCGAAACTCGCAATTGTGCCGTAAGATTTCACGGTGCCTGGTGGTATGCAGATTGTCACCACTTTAATCTGAACGGACATTACTATCATCTTGGTGATACAGTGCATTTTGGTAGAGGCGTGACTTGGTTCAATTGGACAGGACACCTTTATTCATTGAAAGAGGTCTCGATGAAAATGCGAGAAATACAAATACCATGAAGCAAAAACGCATTTATTTAACATTTGTTATTATTATTAATTTTCAATAAATTATGCACATTGAATTATATTTGATGATGGGTTAAGGCTACGTTGAACGATATATTTTTATATTAAAGGATGTACTCGAGGGATATTTCTGGCATTAAAGGTATGGTTATCACTTTCCCACAAACAAAAAATCTGCAGCAGACGACTTTCAAAACATCTCAACAATAATATGGAAAATCTCCCTAAATGAAGACATACTTATTGAATAGAGTTGAAAGCATTGTGTCAAGGAAACATTGCTCGTTTTGAGCCATTTCTTCTATTGTCACAATGTTTTCAAATGTCGTTTGCTGCATGGACATCAGAAAGCGTCTGTATGAGGGAAAGGGTTATATGAGTCACATCAGACGAATCCCGAACTTATGAGATTTGAAATTAGTAGGTTTAACGATTAAATTTTATATATATATATACTTGAGCAGAATCTTGCTATTTGGGGTATTAATGCATTTGCATTAAGTGAGAGTCAGGCGAGCCTGTGTATCCGCTCATAATCCACAGTATCTCCACGGTCCACATACATGTTTCTATGTACCTAAAACCCTATACTGACAAGACAATGGAAGTGTAGACCCAATATGCAACCCTAAAGACAAACGCATCGCACTAGAGAAGATAGCGATTCAAATGGAACGGTGGTCCAAAGATGCACACACATTCCCGTATTTGTCCGGGTCTAACCTTAGTCTACCGGACTCAAAAAAGCTACAATAAGTCCAATCACTTTGCCCCAGGGTGCAAAGCCGCTTGTGCAAGCGGAAATCTTTCCATTGAGCGACAATTTGATAAAGATTGATATTTCAAGCGAGGTCAGTGATTGTGCAGGTGCTTGTTATGTCATAAATATTGATTGTTAACATATATATTGCAACCAAACTTAATAATGAGTGCCTGTACCCAAGTGTTCAAAGCACCCTGTAACTGCAGGAAATCTCACTATTCTTTTCCATGCAGTTCTTTGTCCATGACCAAGTTAACTGGAAGTTGTATCCAAGACTGTAAATGCATCAAAAAAGAGGAATACAATTTAACGTTCTACTGACGAGTGCAGTAAACAATAAATGAGTAGTGGAATATTTTCTAGATCTACCAAAATCAATTCCACATTTAGCTGCCCCATATCAAAAAATACAAACACTGCAATATCTCCATCAACACTGCGACTTGTTATTTTCTTATGTCCCCTTCTTGCAACATCGGCAGCGTGAATACATATCAGAGTATCTGCCTCTTCATTTGAACAGGGGACAAGTGATCGAGTATCACGTAAAGGAGACACTAGAACTTGCTCACCAACTGTGGCTACAATCTCATTGTTGTCACCAATCGTTCAAGAGACGCATCCATCAGAGTGGTATTGATACAGCTTTCCCTTGTTTGCTTTAACCCGTTTAAAGTCGTCCTGCCTGTTCTTTAGCACGATCGTCGAAGAACTGACTCGGAGACAGATACCCTTTCTTCATTATTCGTGAGTTGACAACTTTAAGCTGTTTCCTACACAGTATCAAGTCGTTCGGTTTTACGTAATGTTAATATGATATACAGCATAACTTGATACAAAAAAGCGAACTGTTCAAAGGTTCTATCTCTTACAGTCTTAAATGTACAACTGCGGCTCTTTCCAATATAATTGTGCCGATAGATTGGCTGCATACCGGAATCGGAGAAACAAGTGCATCTAAAAATGTTAGTAAGTCTGGTTTACACACAGGAGCGTAATTAACCCAAGTCGGTCACCAAGAAGGTGGAAATAATTGTTTTTCATGTCTGAAGATTCTGGAATATAAGTGATCGAAATCGGTTCACCCGTCCATGAGCCGGTCGCTCTAACTACTTCCCACACTGAGGCCGTACGACCGTAAATACGTTAATAGACAGACACGGGTGTTGCTGTAATGCGAATGTTTTTATAGTACAGAGGTTACATCTGTGTTGTGTTGTTTCTTGTTAAACACTAACTATGCAGCTCGGAATCTGAACTAGACCTTTTTACATCCAGTTGCTTACACCAGGAAGCTTTCCAATCAATTGTTATATTCTGATCTTCAAGTCTTGATGCAGGCAACTAATTTCAAGAGTCAGTAGAAGAATGAAGCCATGCTGACACTCAATTATAAAGAACGTAATGCATTTCCTGATTGAAAATGATAAGCTCAATCAACTTACAGAAGACGCATGACTTGTACCTTTTTGTGACGATGGTGATGAGTATTGAATACAAACATTTCTGAAAAACAAGCTGGCCATTATCGAAGGATACCGAAAAGGGTGTAAAGTGTGTTTCAAATATTGAAAATTAACTTCACATTGCGAAAGGTCTGACAACATACTCACATCGTTCAGTGCGGCAAACTAATTCAAAGTGATTTGGCAAAATAAGTTCATATCATCCCACAATGGCATACACATGGCTTCAATTATAACATTTATTTTCGTGACAAAATAATCACTTCCGAAAGTGGTTGGGTTTCCACATGATGTCTTTAGAATCTGTCCATATGCCAGCACTACACCTTTATTATCCTGTGCATCCTTTCCGTAACAATTGTTTGAACGTATTTACAGAAGACATTCATCCTTTTACATCCCTGATTATTTTAAATTTTTCTTCATTTAGTAATGTATTTAGTACTCAACGTTATCTAACTTGTTGTTCAACAATCTTGAAACCACATTGTTAGTCTTCAGACATGCGAATGAGCGTCTAACTTTCGTTTCGTCACATGTAGTATAGGTTGACTTGTTCTAGTAGTCAGCTTAGAGGCAAATATAACCATTTGATCGTGTATATACTACGGGGTTAAAGATACTTTTACTCAAAGTAAATGTAGATATATGCATGTTCGCAAACTAACCTGAGTTAGGAACCTGATACTTTGTGACAACACTTCAGTCGATAGCTTGTATTGAGACCGTATATGTAATGGTACATTATGTGATGTCCTGTATGTTTGTGTAGTTATTGAAAATCCGGTTTTCGCGGCAGTGCCACATGCTCGTATATTGCTATAATTACTTTCGAAAGCGCGTTACTTTTATTTAAAAATCCCCTCCCCCCAAAAAAAAATAATAATACAAATATCACCATTTCATTAGGGTCGTTTGGAATGCAACATTTCTGTGTATTTCGTCTTTTGGACAATACCGTCACTCAGTAAATGTCAGTTTAGTTCTCGGCTTTTAGTAAAGCCTTAAAGAAATATTGTATGTTTATGATCCGGGCCTGAAATATATAATTATTATAATAACTTCAGAACGCTCTGATTCTTTAACTCATTCATGTCAATAAATGGATCGTCTCTATTCCTTATTATGTCTTTCATTCATGTCAATAAATGGATCGTCTCTATTCCTTATTATGTCTTTCATTCCTGTTAATTGAAAGTCTGTTTGTTTAATGATTTTTATTATTTCAAAGCCTCGGGCGTTTACTTCAAAGAGATTATTTACACGAGAATATTTTACTTTTCTTTCTTTTATTGTGTCCTAATGTTCCGTTTTGTTATTTGTTATTTGCTTGTGTTCTGATATGTTTGTTTTATTCTCTCTGAAATAGTTCTCCTTTTTCGTCAACAACTCAATTATAATTGAATATCGTGATGCATTTTGACAAGCCTCTCTACAATTCTCCTAATTGTCTCACATGGCATATCGTACCACGCATTGCTTCGCAATACATGTTACATTACCTTCATATACTTTTTTCAAACGTAAACCTTGCTTCTACGAAATCATATAATTCTCGACAAATACTCAGGACCTACATTAGCTTCTGGGAGGTCTTTAAATAAAGAGGATCTGCAGTTATAGCATTTGTGAAAACAATGGTAAAGTTTAAGTTTGATATACTGACTTTCAGGGGAAAAGTAGAAATAGCAAATTTTGATATTGAATTTAACTACCCATCAACAATTGCAGCGACTATTTACGAACAAGAAAAGAAAGTATTTACGCGTCATTTTAAAACAGGTCATGCTTTGTCTGCAATATCTTTCAATATTTGTCGTCTTTTTCTTTAATATTTCAATAATATTCTTTAGATTTTGCGCGTGTAAAAAGGTGTATCTTTGAGTAGTATGTCCACCGAATAAACCGAAGCACAGCGTTGAGTAGCATTAACCTTTAATTATATTCATTTTATGCTGTGGAGTACAAACAAGTTGAATAAGCTTTAAACTTTAATCAATGCTTAAGTATGGAATACATGGTAAGGAAAACAAACAATTTAGATAACTATAACCTTAAATAATATAACGATAATGATATTCAATAAATATTTCAGAACTTGGTAAACATAAATATGTCATAACTTGGTAAACATAAATATGTCATAACTTGGTAAACATAAATATGTCATAACTTGGTAAAAATAAATATTTTCTGAATAATCTACGAAGAGATAACATATTTTATATACATGTAAGTATGTTTGAAAACGAGCCGATATTTGCACTAAATCTTGTCCCTTAAAAAAAACTGTGTTGCAAATACCGGTATGTTCTATCTTTGTAAGTCATGAAGTAGATTTTAACAGTCTAACAATTATCATTATCATTTCTGTTGCAATTCGGTTGGGGTTATAACTTCGCAGCAGACGATCCGAAAACATCTGGACGAAAATCGGCATAAACTATATACATGTAAATGAAAGAGTAACCCTTGAAATGAGCTCTAAACATCGTGTCAAAAAGAGAAGATGTAAAGCAATTTCTTATTGTTTTAAACAACGTTTGCAAAAGTCATCTGCTGCAGATGCAACATAGCTACATAGTGAAGGTTCAGTGAATAGTCATACTTGTTCCGTTGGGAACCCGTTATGGAGTAAAACACTTTAGATAACGACATCGAATGAAATAGATCGTAATCTCGCGCTTTGCATAAATGCGATGAAGAAAATTTGAAATTCGTCTAAGACTTTGGCTAGTTGTTTTATTCAATCTGGTCATGTTAGTCGTTGTTCGAAAAATGCTCGATTTTACGTTACTTTGTCGAATTACTTTTCTCACTCTTGTGGCAAATCTCGACAAAGGTAAATGGCAAAACAGCCGAGTATACCAAGGGACGTTGAATAATCAAGCATTGCGTTATTTGAATTTTACTTCTTCGTGGTTTTTCATGTTTTGTTTTATCGTTTTTACAATATAATTGATTGTTATTTTTTTTAAGGGAAAACAATGCCACAAAGATTGCTGTTAGGTTGGTCGCAAAAATAGGAGGCTCGAGAGCACACGAGATTCTTAACTAGAATGATGATCAAGCGCAATGTTTAAGCTATGGCGGCTGGAAAATGATGATATTTTATTTCCATATAACCCTTTTTACAAAGGTAACAAACCAACCATTACAACGCTCAATGAATAATACATATAAGCTTTTAGCAAAATGGTTTTGGTTTAGCAATGTGGCATACCATATTGCTTAGCGTCACAGGAATGTTTGTGTCTCAGTAATCCTCACAATCGCAGGGTCGACATGGATATTGTTGTCATCAAATAAATAGATGTGAATCTCCGTGAAAGTGTTTGATTTGTGACGTTCATGTTATGTAAATGATAGAATACTATAAGTGTAGACAGAATGTAAACTATCTTAGTAAGCTTTTAGCAAAATGGTTTTGGTTTAGAAATGTGGCATACCATATTGCTTAGAGTCAGAATCATGTGAATGCTTATTTCTGAGTAATTAAACCTATCGCAGGGTCAACATAAATATCACTGTCATCAAAGAACTAGATGAGAAAGTGTTTGATGTGTGTCGTCCATGTTATGCTAATGGTAGAACACTACTACATGTGTAGACAGAATGTAAACTATTTTAGTGCCATAACTACCATTTCTCTTCGATAACTATCTCAGCAGAAGAAGAACTGTAAAATGATGCATCTACAAATTAGTTCGCTTTTCCTCTTTCGCTTCTTTGAAGAGGTTCTCGCATTAGGTTTACAGGGGCCATATTTAAGGATACACCAGAATACGCGGTATAACAGCAGCGACAGTGCGACCAAGTTTGTATTGAATAGTTTTGCTGACATATCTTTTGACCAATGTATAAAGGAGTGCAGTGCAAGACAGACTTGTAGATCTGTAGAATATAAGTACTTGGCAAAGTACTGTAGTTTACGATCGGCTATCCCAGCATCTGATAAATCGCCAGGCTTTATAACTGTTACTGGGTTCGGTGATGAAACGGTAAGCTGTTTTGTATTGATAATTGTATCGTATTTTCGTCGAATTAAATCTATGTTTCATTTATCTCACAATTTGTACATTCATCAAATAAATCACAAACGTGATAGGAATAATAATACAGATTTTCTGATATACATATTTGCATTAAGGTCAGGTTAAGGCTATTATCATAAAATCATATTCCCCCGGAATCGAAATTTGCCTTTAATGAACTGGAATCCCTCTTTCGGCTTGGTGGTTGGTTTGTTAGTTGTAATATGTATACATTATTTCATACAAAGCATGTGTTACAAACATCTTTAATTTTATAAAATACTTTTATGAAGGATGGTTTTAACCAAATCTGTTCTGGGTTTTTTAAAAATTATCTTTTATTTGAATTCTACTCCATGTTGTGTCTGACATACATAATTTCAGGAAAGAGATGCTTCTTCCATTTTAAAACAATTCAAAGGTACTTGGTAAGATGATAGAAAAGGATTAGATATACCTAACACATATTTGTTATCGAATCAATTTACACATTTGAGAGATATTTACTCTTGGATTTGTACCATTAATTGTCTCAGGCATTCGAACTTTATGAACCGTACTCAATTTCAAGTTTTCAAGATACTTTAATAAAACTGGTAAACCGTATTGATCGCAAATATACAAGACATAGTTTTGATCGATAGGGTTCTACCAATGAGAAGTTATCTTCCCTTGAACTTAATTATTTAATGTGTCTGACATATAACATTTGTTCAGTTCCACAGATATTTAATAAAACCTGATAAACACAATGGCTTAGCATGAAATGTACATATGCAAGCCATATTTTTGATCGAATTGATATGATTGTTTTGGGGATTTCCCCTTCTCAACGATGACTACCGCGTCAATACTTAACATTTTTATAAAATCTTATATGCGCATGGCAACATCAACTTTTTCATGTTTTTGTCTCCGATATTGTTATTGTGCATTCAGCACATTTTCCTGAAATTATGTATGTCAGACACAACATGGAGTAGAATTCAAATAAAAGATAATTTTTAAAAAACCCAGAACAGATTTGGTTAAAACCATCCTTCATAAAAGTATTTTATAAAATTAAAGATGTTTGTAACACATGCTTTGTATGAAATAATGTATACATATTACAACTAACAAACCAACCACCAAGCCGAAAGATGGATTCCAGTTCATTAAAGGCAAATTTCGATTCCGGGGGAATATGATTTTATGATAATAGCCTTTAATAGATAATAATTCAGCCATTTTGAGCACCAGGATCAGCTTCATATTTAAAAATGAAACTGGGTTATATAAAAGTAATATCACAACGGCAGCTCGGGAACTAAAATTGTTTAAACACGTTAACTAGTATGCAGGGAACCAACGCTTTCAAATTAAGCAGTATTTACATGGATTGCTTCCTTCAAGGAATTGAGTTGAAATAGAAAAGAAGCATAGTCTAGACCGGCTAGCAGGTACATTAGTCGAAAAAGATGCAAACTAAAATGTGATTGAAATTTTGTACACACATATACCGTTTTAAGACATTAGGGGCATTAAACGCTGGACTTCGGAAAAGGTGACGGGTCGGTACTTTATAGATGTTCTCACTATTTGTGCATACATTTGGGCGAAGTCACATGGTACATATTGTTTGTACTTGGGAAATGGTTAATTGAATATGAAAAGTGTAGCCGCAAGGTAGATATCCCATGCTGACAACGGAGATTAAATTACAGAGACAGATAATTACCATAATGATTTTATTATATAACAATCATGGAATCAGTCGATCAAAAAGTTAAGCAAAAATATTACTGAGATCCTTTGGCGGATGTCTTCTATTCTACTTATCGTAAACCCAAAACGTTCGATTAGTTGGAATCTAACGTCGTTTTCAACAGTTTTAAAAAACATCGTCGGGTCCAAACTTTGGGTGCTGAAGACAAAGTGCTAGTTATTACAAATCATATATATATATATATATTTAACCTTCCACTGACAGCTTTATAGAAGTGACCGCTAACATAATTTGATAAGTTTGTATATTAAACTGAAGAACCTCAACTTCTTTTTGCAAAAATACCCCTACCCCCCTTCCCCCTAAAAGAAGAATAATTCCAGAGTGGCCTGAACTACATTTATTCTTTTCTGTTTCTTATTAATTATACAGATATTGTGTGGGGACACAACATGCAGTTCAAGCGATGTATGCGAAGCCATAAGCAACACATGTGTTGTGAAAGGTATGCTCTCTCATTCTTTAGTTTGTCTTTACTCAAGACTGGATGAAAACGACATTGCCAGTCATCTTATCAAAACAGGTTGAGAGACGTATGTAGACGGCTTCACAACCGAATGAGGAAAAGGACTTTACATATATTCATTTTGCGGTTAGACAGGTTTGCACCTAGACAATCAGTTAAAATCAGTTGTAAGTATGCGTATACGTTTAGAGAAAACGACAATGCATGGATACGAGTGGTTATGACTTCTTTCCGCTAAATCCTGTCGTACTAAAAAACACGATATGAAGAGTATGAAGATTTAATTGACCAGCATTAGGCGATTTAGGAGCATTTGGACATTTTAATTGATTAACAATGACACTGACAACTATTTATTGAAATTAGTTAGGTCACCGGTCCATAATACACAGTATATGATTAAAATAACATTATAAAGCTGAGAATGAAGTCCTTATCGATGTTCCATTTACATATAGATTTACTACCGTTGTTTCTTTATTACATCAGAATTGTCGTTTTGAAGTCAGATAGAAATAACGTTCTTAAAGTTCTTGCCAGATTTCAAGATAATTTATCAGAATTGTTCCTTTACTGACCCTTTACATATTTTTTTCGGTTAAAAGATAACCACTATGTGGCATTGGAAAAGGGCGATGTGTATTAGAAAAACAATTTTAAATGGTGTATCCAAAGTTAGAATCGATTTCCAATAGAGTTATACATACGACGTTAATGACCAATGATTCTACTGCAGATATCTGGTACTAGCTTTTTCGTGTTGTGTACATTCTCGTTGAACATTGTTGCTAAGCATATTCTAGACCTGAGTACGATAAATAATTAACATGTTCGTTTGAGTACCTACTGATATTGTTGGGACTCTGGATATTCAGATTTACCCAGCAGAAAAGAAGCTAGCATGTTACTAGCTTGAAGCTGTAATTTGATATGTTTATTCGGCTTACAATCTCCTAATGTTTACTCTGTTTTATTTCTAAAAACACTCATGATGCCTTCAGACGGTTTTTCATTAATTGTCGGCGAAGAAGGAATTGCTCAAAATGATAATTTCCTCTCTACTCACAATGTTGTTCAAAATGTATAAATATGATGATTCCAAATTTCCGAAATCATCCTCAGACATTTTTTTTCAAAGCAGGAGATTCTTAAATTTCAATATAAGGTTAACGGTTAAATAATGAAATAAGTGTTTCTTCTTTATTATTCATGTATTTGAAATGCACGATCAATACAATCCAATTGCATTCCTGTTATCGATATAATTATATCCAAAGGTTGGTAACAGTGTACTACATGTACCTGATCAGATTGCTTGAAGCTGCTTTGGATTAGTTGTAACAAAGTGTCAAAGGTCATTTTTCGCTTGACATAGGCCAACTATAAGTAAATATTTTAAGTAAAAAACCAAATACGGCGGACGTGAACGTTTCATTGTAGAATGTGGTTACCAATCATTTGGACGAAATATCAAGGGTAATCGTTTTGAAGTTGGAAGCAAACTTATGTATGTAGGTTTTCAATCGTTAGTACCAATAACGTGCACAAACAGCGGGGATTGGGTGTCGCAATATTCAGGTAATCTTGTATGTAAATGTGTACCACGTGCATGAAAGTTCAAACAATCTATTACTCGACAACATTAACCTGACTCTGACCTTTGTGCAATGATAGTTATTTCTTTAATCTTTAGTTTTAGACATTTCTCAGTGAAATGTGATGCCTTAAATCCACAGTGAATTCATATATGTTGCAGTAAATTTAAATCTCTAGTGCCCTAACTCCTGTTTATTTGAACATGACTGTCCCGCTGTTGTCTGTAAAGAATATTTAAGAACACATTCTAAGCTTAATAACAGTACTGAAAGTACTGCTGGAAGGTGATTTTTTAGAGTGATGGGATAATGAAATGTATGCAAGGTATAAACATATCATGGCTAGGATAAGTGGATAGGAACAAACGAGAGCAAATATGTTGGAAAATAAATAAAACAAAGAATTTAAGTCATTAACACTTCTTTATTTTTGCTACAGTTTCAGAATAGGTAAAATTGTATAAACAGAATAAATAAAATAAATAAAACAAATACAATATAAAGTCACACAAACACTTGTTGTTTAACACTTTATATCATCAATACTCTTTAATTATCGAAAATTCGATAATTAAAGAGTATTGATGATATTAAGTGTTTTACCTGACTTTCTTCCCTTTGGAAGAATACTATACAAACTTGTTGTTTAGTTAATACTTTTATACTATATATTTTCGAAATTACGCCTTCATCAGTAGAATACAAATAAAAAGAAAAAGAATATAAACTTCAAAATTGTTGAAACCTGGACATAACAATATAATTGCAAGAAAGAGTACAATGAAAAGCGCCAACACTACTAGACAATATAAATTACGAATTAGAATAACTTTGTAGTATAAAAGAATACGTCGCTATCAGGGGTATGCCATTAATGGAACTTTTCTTGGCCTGGGCTTATGAAATATAACGATATAATAGAAACTAGACTTTAAGAAAAATACTTAACCGATTTGAAATCACATAAGTCACTATACAATGTGTATCAAGCTTCTAACCTTCCTAAACGTTCAGCAAAACCTTGAATACTCACGAAATTATTTAAGATTAAATTCTTTCCTAGACAAAATCAGAGATCTATTTAAGGTCTCTGACAAAATGTATGTCTTCAACAACTGATGACCAATTTATGATCTCTATTTAATAGTTGATTTATCTCGATAAAAATTCAAACTAGTTGATTGATTGATTGTTTGGTGATTGCCGCCGCTTTCTACAATGTTTCAGTTATATCTCGGCGTTTCCTGTGTAAGTTACTAATACTACTGGTCATTTATATTGACACCAGCCAGTCAGTCGTACTGCTATCAGCCAGTCAGTCGTACTGCTATCAGCCAGTCAGTCGTACTGCTATCAGCCAGTCAGTCGTACTGCTATCAGCCAGTCAGTCGTACTGCTATCAGCCAGTCAGTCGTACTGCTATCAGCCAGTCAGTCGTACTGCTATCAGCCAGTCAGTCGTACTGCTATCAGCCAGTCAGTCGTACTGCTATCAGCCAGTCAGTCGTACTGCTATCAGCCAGTCAGTCGTACTGCTATCAGCCAGTCAGTCGTACTGCTATCAGCCAGTCAGTCGTACTGCTATCAGCCAGTCAGTCGTACTGCTATCAGCCAGTCAGTCGTACTGCTATCAGCCAGTCAGTCGTACTGCTATCAGCCAGTCAGTCGTACTGCTATCAGCCAGTCAGTCGTACTGCTATCAGCCAGTCAGTCGTACTGCTATCCTTGCAACACTGAGCGCCAAGGAGGGTAGCCATTAATACCAGTTTTGAAGTATTTGGTATGACCCGACCGGGGATCGAACCCTCGACCTCCCGTACTCGAGGCGGACGCTCTACCACTACTCTACCGAGGCCAACGAAAATCCAACTAGACGGCCTGTATAAAATCTTACGAAGACGACTCTCAATGCGTCTGCATAAGGACATGCCATGCAACGTCTTTCAAAGCATATCGAGACATCATATAGGCATATCTATAAATACATGTCGAAAAGGCGTGAAACGTATACAAAGCTCTAGGAATGAATCATTTTACATTTGCAAAAATGCTTGATAACTGCTCTATGAATGAAAGAATAATTAAGTATAAGTGTTCCCTCAATTTTAATCAATTATCAGTGTTATAAATAATATGACATCTCAGTAGCACACGAATATTTAAAGCAATTCGTGCATTACCAGCCAATTAACAACTCTCCGTAGCATACGACTATTGACAATGTGAAAAAAAATGATACAATTATTCCAGGATTCCAAATGTTGCGCCTGCCAGTGGTAAATGTAAAAATCTAATGTGTTTAACAAATTATGAGGGAAGTATTAGACACCTGCAGCAGACGATTTTGAAAATATCTGAGCCGGAATTTTTCCCACAACATTTCAATTAGTAAAAATAAATAAATCAAAATGATGTAAATACTTTTAAATGAATATACTATAGGAAATGTAAGGAATATAACTGAAAGTCGTAATTAAGGATAGATTAGAACATTTTGGGGAAACACAAATATATGATGCAGAAGATACGATAAATGGCCATTGTCAGATCTGTGACAAGTGAAGAACCTGCAAGCTTCCACCAGAAGCTGTCATTATTCCCTTTTAAGAGTCATAGATGTATGTTCGGACGGCAAAATTGAATAATATTCTCATTGGTTTTATTTAGTATAATTACCGTCGAAATTTATATTGCAATTTCCCTATAATTGATACTATTGGTTGTGATGGTATATAATCATCTGTTTATGTAAACTTTGATTTCTCTTAATGACAGCATCCACATTAAGTTGATTAACATTTTATTAATAACAAATCGAGTTGTTTGCATAAGTTAAATGTGGTGTTCAAAATAAAAACCATTGTTAAACCCTTCCTTCTTTCTCCAGACAGGTTGACGTGCCGTGATTTCAGACTAGGGACGGCCAAAAGGCTATCAGGCTTGTACAGAAATCGACTTAATATGATAATTAATTGTGACTTTGATAATGATGGTGGTGATTGGCTTGTAAGTGTATATTTAGATTTTTCATTTAATCTGCTGAAACCACCGTACGAAGGCAAATATTTAACTCACCTAGTCTTTACAGTTTCGATGTCGTCTTGTCTTTATTTCAACCTCACAGAGTCGATATAGCCAAGTTGGTAATGGCAAGGGCTATCGTTTCGAGTGTCGTTACTTCCCTTCCCGGCTTGGCACACACTCTTAACGATGATTGATAACGGTCTAGCACCATTTGCCGTCAACCAATATATATGGGACAGTTGCCATTTGAATGAGAAGAATGTTAGGTAGAGAACATATTGTGTGAATATCAGGAGCCACATGGTACAACAGAAAATTTACTAATAAAAACTGCGTCAAACTGCAATGAACCAATTAATCATCCTATTATATGATGTATTAGTTAAAATTCGACAATGTAGTTTATATATTTATATTGAATCACTCTACATTGAAGTTGGCGCTAATGATTGACTAATGCTTATGATTTAATTTGTAATTATACATGTATTACCTGTGTTTTGAGACGATCCATGGTCATGAAGTCAAAGAGTTACATGTGTCCATTCAGATTGAAAGTGACAGATTTGCTCACAATTTAACTTTGGAAGAATGTTGTGTGGGGTACTGTTGCTAGAAAGTCAGTCAACATATGGTTTGATGCACTAGCCGCCGAAATATAACTGAACACAAGTTGAAAACAGCAATACACGCCAATTTATCAATCAATATTTATTAAAAAAACCGATGACATGTTATACACGAAATATCTCCCCATAGACTAATATTCTCCAAACGTTTGATTTATTTACGCCCGTAAATCAGTAGTTAAATACTTAATAGTGTCCAACCTTTTCGTATAAAAGGATTCGTTAAATAGAGCATAAAGCTAACTCATCAGAAACATTCTATTATCTAAGCCGTTTGTATATTTAATTGTTCATTCCTTTTTAAAATGCGCCATGTAGACGAACGAACCGTATCTAGTTGTATTTCCGAAGCAGGTGTTTGGTTTATTTCTTTTATTTGAAAGATGCATAAGAGAATACATCTACATCATCAAATATATTCTATACGTTATGCCGTTTGTAAATATAGTACCTCGAACGCTTGAAATGAACCATCTACAGAGCTCTAGATGAGAAGAGTATCCTTATATGACCCTCAAACACTATGTCGTGTGTACTCAAAAGAATCGTCTCAGTCAGACGATTCTTTTAAATACACACAACATAGGGTTAAGTTGAGACTTACGTTAGATATTGTGGCGAAAAGACCAGTTTACTCCTACTTATCTAGTCCTCTGCATCTAGATGAACTAATCCATATTTAGTGGACTGTCCGAATGTACGTCACGCAGTTGTATTTATTTTTCTTTCTAGTTGTGTCAATGTGTTTGTTATAACGTAAGACTGTTTGGTGTGATTTCTAAGATATATGTAAACTACAGGTGTTTCAAAGACGTACGGATGGCTCTGTAGATTTTTATCGAAACTGGACGGAGTACAGAACAGGGTTTGGAGACATGGTTGGCGAGTTCTGGTTTGGTAAAGTAATCTTTTACTTTAATACATTCCTCACATGTAGACGCATTTTGACGTATCTGTAGCAGACGTCGTTTGAAAATACTGTGGAAACAATTAGAATTTGCTATTAGGATGATAATAATTATACGTCCATTTCAAGAGATTTTTCATCGGTTCGCCTAGATGTTGAAAGATCGTCTGATGCAGAAGATTGTATGCGAGAAAGAGTTAATTTAGAAGGAAAGGCTTATAATGACACAAATGGTGTATTCAATATGTTCCAACACATCAAGTGATTGGTGAGTGATACTCAACAGCTGTAAGTCGATTGGTGGATTGAATTTTAAACCTCCTTACAACTTTTCTGTTAGGTTAGTTTGAATACACCCTAGATTATTGAACTCGGGTAATGTATGGAGATAATATCAAGAATGTCTTCAAATCATTAGGAAAGGTGTCATATTATTTCATGTGAATGCAGCTTGGGTACTGCTTTATCTTATCTTAATATATGAGTAAAGACTAAAGATGCACATCGTATAATCAGTTGTAGTCCGGGCGTATCCTAAATATTCTAAATGGTATGGTACCATTCCATAATACATTATAGCAAACATATATAACCACTTCTAAGATTTATATGAGTTAGCCAACGAGTACATGAATTACAGTAAGGGTAACATCTGTGTGTCCTTAATCATTCGACACATGCGTTCCTCTTAAAAGTCTTGCTATACAATAGTATAGAGTATAAGAGATTATAATGAAACCTGCAACAACATCTGTGTGTTCTTAATCATTCGACACATGCGTTCCTCTTATAAAAGTCTTGCTATACAATAGTATACATTGATAAGAGATAGTAATGAAACATGCAACACTATTTGTGTGTCCTCAGGACTGGAGAATCTACATGCCATTCTGAAGAACTCTCCCTCACAGTTTGAGATACGTATAGATCTCGAGGATTGGCAAGGGAAGACGGCATATGCTGCGTACAGTCGGTTTGACCTTGGTGGAGAGAACGATGGTTACCGACTTAACTGTACCGGCTATTCAGGTATCTAGATTATTATACCAGCCTCGTTGTAATAAAACTGGTTTTCGGGCATTAGACGGACGTACTGTTAAAGTGTCGTATGTCCATTGATTGGTCTCTTTACGCAACTATAGATACACCATCCATTGACTTTAGACCGAATGTACGGCCCGAACAGGATCTACACTGGTCTCAAAATATGTCCAAAGCGATAATTTCCTGCGTATAAGCTCATATAACCCGGACTTATAAATATGTCATAAAATATTTCATCGCATATCAGAGGTTATAAATTTTATGACAATATTAAGATTATGAAGTGGAATTGATAGGTATTCTTCTTCGCGATCTGCAAACGTTCGAAAGCAATAAATCGAATACCACGAAGTCATATAAAATCATGGGCAAAAACAATATAGCAAATAACTTAGTTACTTTATTCGAAAAGCACCCGAAGATGTATTTATTTAGAGTATTTGAACAGGGGTTAACACGGCTTTCACTGTATTTCAGTCATGTCACGGTTTTGTTTTTGTAAATAACAAGTACGCTTATCATGACACCGATGGATTAGTCTTACTGGTATCCCAAAAAACATGAGCGCCTAGGCGGCTCACGATGCTCTAACTCGACAATTTTAACCCAACCCTGACCTCTGTGCGTAGATGTGTTATTATAATGGTGAACTTTAATATCATCACAGTTTATGTTTTATGAAAACACGCTTGGTAACATTAACCTCACAGGCTATATTTGAGGGGAAAACATGTACGGCAAAATAAATTATATCATTTTCAAAGATTTGAGAAAGGGTTCACTAGGCGGAGGATCTAACCACTTCACATTGGTACCAGTCTTATGTTTGTTTAGTAATCTATAGTCAACACCAAATCTTTCTCTTGGCTTATTTTAAGGAACAGCCGGTGACAGTCTCATCTACCATAACGGCCAGAGATTTACAACTTTTGATAGAGACAACGATTTACAAGAAACTCTCAATTGTGCCGTAAGATTTCACGGTGCCTGGTGGTTCAACCGCTGTCTCCAGTCCGATCTGAATGGACTTTACTATCGTAGAGTGGTGGACAACGTTAGAGGCGTGGAGTGGGAAACATGGAAAGGACACCAGTATTCGTTGAAAGCGGTCACGATGAAAATGCGAGAAAAATAAATAGCGTGATACAAATGCGCATTTATTAGTTTCCAAATAGGTAATCCCGGTGTGGGAAGTGTTTTCGTCTCGTCCTTGCTATCCGTCCTTCCGAATAAACTTGTTCAGGCAATAATATGTCCTATATCATTTCATTTAGAGTAATCTCATGTGAATACGAAGTGTCGCGTGCCACAATAGGCAAATCCCCTTTAAAGACAAATAATGTCAAATCTCGTCCGAGCGATATCTCCCATACCATTTCACTTAAAGTTACCTTTTTTGGTATGCCAATGAATCTCTGGAAGATCCTGTGTCACATAGGATAATTGAATCACCATGACCTTAGTCTCTGACAATATTTAAATAAAGTTTTGTCCGGGCCTTATCTCCAATGTTATCGAACCCAGGGTCAAAACATTTGGTCTGAAGATGCATGTGTCGCGTACCGAAACAGGGTCACTGGGACCTTGACTTTAACATCTGACCCATTTGAAAAAAAACCGACTTGTCCAGGCCATATCTCATATGTTATCACACCTTGAGTTACCAAAGAAGGTCAGAAGATACAACTTTGCAAGAATATGTGTCTTGTACGAAAATAAAAATTAGATGATTCTGACCTTGACCTTAACCTCACACCTCGTTTAAAGAAAACAAAAATAGGCATTTTTCCGGGTGTATGCACAATTATTGTCGAAAGATACATCTTGGGAAGAGGATGTGCCGTATCCTAAAATAGGACCACTGTGCCCTTGACTCTTTGACTCTTTGATCCCATTAACAAGAGAATGTTCGTGCCATATCTCTTATGTTATCTCACCTGGGGTTGCCAAGTTTTGTATTAAGATGCATCGTGCACAGGGACGTGCTCCTCTAAAAATAAATATGACCCTATGCATATATGCATAGGGTCATATTTATTTTTAGGGGAGCACGCCCCTGTGCATCTTGTGCAGTGGACATGTATGAAAAAGATATGGTCACTATGACCTTGATCCATGACCCTAGAAGTAGGTCCGGGCCATATAGCCTATATTACCAGACTTAGAGTAATCAAATTTATTGCATTGGAAGAAGATTTGTCGTGTACCAAAATTCGGTCACTGTGTTCTTTACCGCTGACCCCATTTAAAGAAAGGGCTGGCCGAGGAAAAGCTTATCCATGCAATATCTGCTGTGCTATTGTATTTATTGACATTGAACAATCCGGTGTGGAACTATGGATTTTTTACAATATTTTTTCCTGCTTTTTTTCTTTTATTATTAACATTTTTATTATTATTATTAAATGAATCAGTATATTGAATTTTATTTGCTGATGGGTTAACGTTACGCTACCTACAACGAAATATTATTTATTTTGAAATTTGTACTGGATACAAAAACCGCCTTGTTTCGTTTTCACGAGTTAAACCCGTTCTAACAAACAGACGCATTTTGACGCCTCTGCATCTATCTTACTTTTGAAAACATTGTCACAAAAGGAGAAACTGCCCATAATAAGCAGTTTTCCCCTTTTCCAGAATGTTTTTAACTCCATCTAATTATTATTCTTTCAATTACAAAGAATTTTTGTATTTGTGTCTTGATATTTTCAAAGTCGTTAGCTGCAGATTTGTTGTATGGGGCAAACGGTTAAGCAACATTGATTTTACTTCATTACCGCAACAATACTATTTACGACGATTATAAATATATATATAAACTGATTCTAATTAACAATGTAAACCCAGTTCAATGTCCTGTCCGTAAGAACTATATTTTTAGCTCGACTATTCGGAGAATATGAGAGCTATTCTACTCACCCTGGCTTCGGCGTCGGCGTCCGCGTCCACTGCACACATCGGTTAAGGTTTCGCATGCAAGTACATATTTCACCATTGCTCAGTAACTACTTTATGTATTGCATTGAAACTTTCTACAATGCTTCCAAACTATCACACATATGTAAATAATTAAGTTATATAACTCTATCCTAAGTTATGGTCCTTTTATTACTTAGAAATTATGGTTAAAGTTTTACGTGCAACTACATTAAGAGTCATTATCTCAGTAACTACTTTATGCATTGCATTCAAACTTTATACAACCCTTCCCCAATATCACAACAATGTAAATAATCAAGTAATATAACTATATCCAAGATTTGACGCAAGTTATGGACCTTTTTTACTTAGAAATTCTGGTTCAAGTTTTGCGCGCAACTACATTAAGCGTCCATATCACAGTAACAACTCGATGCATAGCATTGCATCTTTATACAACCCTTCCCAACTATCACACCTATGAAAATTGATAACTCTATCCTGTATTTTATGCAAGTTATGAGCCTTTTTAACTTAGAAATTCTGGTTAAATGTTTACGTACAACTACCTTAAGAGTTCATATCTCAGTACATACTTGATGCATTTAATTGAAATATTATACAAAACGATCCAACAATGATACCTATGTAAATAATCATGTTAGATAACTGCATATGCAGCAAATTATCACTCTTTAAGAAATTCTGGTTAATATTTTGCAAGCAGCTACATTAGAGTCCATATCTCAGTAACTAATAAGCGGTGGAATAGTCGAGCGCGCTATATTACGGACAATTCTTATTTTATCCATGCACATGTGTGGTTTCCATCATTATCAACAACATCTTCAAAACTCTTCTCCTTTCAAACAGGGCTGCCAGGAGCGAGGCTTTATCTGACTAAAGTGGAAACTTTAAAAATCTTCTCCTCAGAAAGTGTTTGCAGTTTATCAAATCATTTTAAAGAAATGTTCAATGGGTGACCTTTTATGAGATTATCTCAAGCCAAGTTGATTGATTTAAAAACATGGCCGCCAGGGGACAGGGCTGTTCTGCCTGACCTGATATGGCAACATACTGAATACATTAAACTGGTGTTCTCCTGAATGTATGCGGCCGATTTTCAAATAGTGTTTTTTAAACTGGCTGTGAGTGACAATGTTCTAGTTTCCTTTATGTCTTATTGACTGGTTAAAAAGAAAAACATGGCCCATGAGATGGCGGAGCCTTTTTAAAAACTTATATGGTTATTTAACGTGAAAACTTGAAAAATATTCTTCTCCGTAACTATTTAGCCGATTTTCAAAATAAAATGTAAAATGTTCCTTGGAAGGTCATCTATCATATTTCTTCAATCCATGTTGATTGGTCTCAAAATATGTCCGCCAGGGAACGGGGCTGTTAGCCTTATATGGCTTAAGTTAAATGTTTAAATAAAAAAATCATCCAAAAATATTTTGCTGAATTTCAAATAAGTTTGAAGAACTGTTTATTGGGTGACCCTCTACAAGGTTCCTTCGCTATGGTGAATCTATTTTGACTGATGACAGTGGATCGATACTGTCCCTCTTGTTTACCTTAATGTGGATTAAAAATACATATATTATCCTCCTCCATTACGAATGCTTAAGACGCTGAGTCTGGCCTTGGGATATAAAACCCATTAGTTTTGTGTGGATTATGTGTATTTGACATATCTTCTTCATATGTTTTGTTAGATTGATTTCAATTGTGCACACACATTTTATAAATAAAGTATTTCAAATGTTCAACCTATCTAACAGGTTTCTATCTTGATTTCAATTGTGCTCACACATTTTATAAATAAAGTATTTCAAATTTTCAACCTATCTAACAGGTTTCTACCTTAAACATGTGTTAGATCACTTAAGCACGAAGTGTGCTAGGTGAGTAATTATGATCGCTCTTTGTCCGTCAACCGTCAATATACTCTGTAACCGACGGGTCAATTGGGACGAAACTTTAGAGCAAGTATCCACTGAATTGCCTCATCAAAATTCCTTCAATTATTTTGAATCCACGCAGAATTCTGGTTTCCATGGCAACCGAAAGAAAAAACTTTAAATTTCTTATCCTCCCAGACTAAAGGGCCAATTTCAGATATGTTTGTAGAGATGTTCCTTGCGTGACCCTCTATCAAATTCCTTTGAGCCAAGGAATTGGTCAAAAACATGACCGCCAGCAGCCGGAGCAGGTTTTCCATAATTTATTTAATGAAAACTGGGGGTAAAGGTCACTTTGACCTGAACTTTGAAAGTTGTTTCCGTTCAGTAACTATAAATTCATTTGAACAGTCACAATCTTCAAACTTTATATGATTATTAGGTTATAACACAAATTACTTCTATTTTTTGAATGTGATAGTATATTAAAGGTCAAGGTCCCAAACATGTTTTTCAGTCGGAGAGACATGCGAGTTTTCCAGAAGAGTTTATAATTGTTAATCTTGATAATAATATAGAGGTCACATTTTTCTCTAGATTGTTTTTAAACTTGCACAGAAATTTGCTAACAGAAAATTTACTCAGAGCACAAAGAGTCAGTTCAGTTAAGAGATACTGGCCAATACGGGCCACTTATTTCCAGTTTTCGGTAGTAAAAATGATTTCTTCCATAGGATATCTAAACATATCTCCAATCAACCAGCAGTATCACTAGCGAGCTCACTGTTATCAAGCTAATTGCCAAACACTGTAATATAATAATTAGATATTTGTAACGTTCTAGAAAAGTAATTAATCAGCATTCTGTTAATAATACTGTTGGCCATGACATTTGCTTTGCAAACCAGTTTGCAATTGAGTCTGCAATTGTCCGTACTTGTTTAAATGTCTGCTTTAATAGCTGATGGTATGTTTCAGTATCTGCAGTGCTTTGCTTTTATTGTAGATCCTTTTTAGCAAGGGTCTCGTCAGATCCAATTATTACAGTAGGCGAATTCCGAAGACACTCATTGAAATGAAGACTTGAATAAGTCTCTATTCTTAAAGTCGTATTACAATATCGCCAATGGCTTACCTCAAATATTTCTTTCTTCAGTAGCTCTCCATTACTGAACACCATTTCGGGTTCAAATATATGTCTTAACATTCGTATATTGTATATAATGTCAGTGAAAGCACATGCATCTGTGGAATATATTTTTTAAATGAATGGCCCATTATTTTTCGATAAATGTTACAGAATTACGCTGATTAACGTACACAACTTTGAGTTATAATGGAATCTTCGCGTTAAAATCGCCACCAAGTATTACATTTCCTACCTTTGAATAGATTCTACATCGTGCAATGTACCCTATATAGGTCCAGGTCAGTTTTACTGAACATGTACAATGGTAGTGAGCGTTTCCGATGTTATCTAAATACCAACATCACTGTTGTTTTCGATGTTGTTGATTTGCTGTATATTAATTAGCAAGGACTTATTTACCATAACAACCACTCCCGCTGTAAGGGCCCCTTTGTCTCAAAAGAAAATTCGTGACTGGTTCTTATCTTTATTAGTCGAAAACCGTAAGAACTGAAATTAACAATACAACTTCATGAATATACATGTAAACAAAAAGATTACAAGCATGAACTTAATGCAAATGCCTTTATACGTTAAACAATCAATAATTACATATCAGAAATCTTGTACATTAAGACGGTTCATCCTTCGATATAAGGACTTAAGAAACATACAATTCTAAATGCCTGAACTGAATAAAACAAAACCTTCTGGCTCTGTCAACAATACAAATATTTAGTCGTTAAACGTTTAAGACAACAAACAATGGAGCCGTCGTTCAATGCATAATCATATAAAATATCCATATACCTGGTTCTTCTGACCAAGGTCCTTAAATCATTGAAATAATGAAGCAAAATACGTTGAAATCGTTTTCGTTATTCGAACGTTTAATCAGTATCGTTTTAGCGCAACAATCAAAGAATCAAGCGCTTGGTGACAATGACTGGAGGTTACACAACACTATATTATAAGGTCAAAATACACTAGTTCACGTCAATACAATTATCCGTGCAAATACTGATGGCAGACGTAATTAAAGTAAAACACATTGAAACACACTGTTAATATTAAATTAACAGTGATTTAAGGCAAAATTAGACATTTACACTCCCACCAAATCATACATGATTTCTTAAGGTCTTTAAAGATAAAAAATGTAATATAATATATACAATATAAGTATTCACTAAATTATCCTAAATACCCTTTAAACTTGTTGGCATTAATTAATATTCAAAGTACAAGACATTAATAATCTTAACATTCGTATACAAACAATCAGCATTTACTAAATGCAACTTTAAAGGCAATAATAAGGTAATTATGCAGAAAACACTGAGACTAGAGTCAACACTGACTAGAAACAATTGTCAAATATTGCATTTAGCATGATTTCAAACGTCACAAAATCAAACTTAAGACTATTGATGCTCAATAAGCAAAACCAGTTTGTGCACACTGCGCTCTAGAATTGTCACTGGAGCTGTTCCTCGGATTCCGACCTTAACCTTGACCCTACGCACGAGTCCATCGTCATCAGGATTGGCTTCAACAACGAAAGCGAGCGGCCACTGATTTATTGGTAGGTCCGCGTCCTTGATCAACACGATATCGTCCACACGGATGTTGCGGCGAGCCGTATGCCACTTTTGTCGGAGTGATATGGCAGCAATGTACTCTCGTTGCCATCGCGACCAAAACTGTTCAAGTAAATATTGCACTCTTCTCCATCGTTTTCGCAAGAAGATATCTTCACGCACGGACTCTCCGGGTGGTGGTGCAGGAACATCTGATTTTCCGGTCAGTATGTGGTTCTAATGCACTCGGATCATTTATATCCGACACAGTTAATGGACGGCTGTTAACAATAGCCATCACTTCGTAAAACAAAGTTCTCAATGAAGCGTCATCCAAACGTCCTGCGCACAGTAACAGTACATAATTCAGAACATTTCTAATGGTCCTTATTTGTCTTTCCCACACTCCTCCAGTATGGCTTGAGCATGGAGCATTCAATTTAAAATCACACTGTTTCTCAGTAAGCTAGGATGTTACCTTAAGTACATCAATTTTGACACTTAGCTCATTTTTAGCACCTACAAAGTTAGAACCTTGATCTGAACGTATTTGTCTCACAGTACCACGGATTGCCAAGAAACATCTTAAACTGTTAATGAACACATATGTAGACATGTCGTCAAGCATTTCAATGTTAACTGCGCGCGAACACAAACAAGTAAATAACAGTCCATATCGTTTGATTTCCTTACGACCTTGTTTCACGGTAAACGGTCCAAAACAGTCCATGCCACAGTATGTGAAAGGTGGGTACTCTTCAACACGATCACTGGGTAAGTCTGCCATTCTCTGAGGAGACTCTGTAGGTCGTCTGAGTTTACGGCACACAACACAGTCCCTTATAAGGTTTGCAACAATTTTACTCCCACCAACAATCCAATAGCCTAAGCATCTTAGTTTGTTCACAGTAAAGCCTCGGCCTTGATGTTTAATGTTCTGATGTGCATGAGATATAATTAGTTTTGTCACGTGAGCATTCTTTGGAAGGATTACTGGGTAAATGCATTTTTCAGGTAGATAAGCTTTTCGTAGACGAGTTCCGACCCGCAATACACTATTCTTCAGTATGGGATCCAGAGGGTACAGGCTACTAGACTTGGGTAACGCTGTAGATGAGCCCAGTGTATCTATCACACCTGGAAATGAATCGCGTTGAACTAACTTTACGATAGTCAATTCAGCCTTGTGACGTTCGTCAACCGTTGGAGAATGTGTTCCCTTAACACCGTATGCTAGTCTTTGCAATCTAGCCACAATAGAAACGGCCTTGGACCAACATGAAAATCTTTCAAGAAGCTCTAAAATGTTTATATGTTCTGACGTTTCGGTATGGAGTGACCTAGCGGATCTGACCTCAGGCTCACCTAGTTCAAGTTCCGGTATCACTGTCTCATACTCTATGTGCCGTTGCCAAAGAAAGGCTGGACCAGTAAACCATGTAGAATTTTGAAGCTCTGTTACGTTGAGACCACGTGAAGCATGGTCTGCTGGATTGTTACTCGACCGCACATAGAACCATTGACTTGGTTCCGTAGATTGTCTTATCATTTGCACACGATTTGCGACAAAAACATGAAACCGACGTGCTTCATTGGCAATGTATCCAAGCACTACACGCGAGTCAGTCCAGAAATATTCCCTGTTCACTGGCAGATCGATTTCTCTCTTCAAAAACTGGCTCATTTTAACAGATAAGTGAGCTGCTGTCAGTTCAAGTCTGGGAATTGTCACAATAGTCAATGGAGCCACTCTTGCCTTTCCGATAATCATCGCACAATGCACACTGTCCTTGTTCACTAGTCTGATGTACGAGCACTGACCGTATTCGTAACTGCTCGCATCTGAGGAATGATGGAGTCAATGACAGTGTCTTCGTCAAACTTGTTAGGAATCAAACATCTTTGGATCTGTAAGTTCTGAAGTCCCTTTAGATCTTTGATCCAGTTGTTCCATTCAGGTTCATCAGAGACCGGATGTTGGTCATCTCAACCTATACCACTTTGACACATTTGCTGCAATATTTTCTTCCCCTTCAACGTGACAGGGGAGAGCAATCCTAGGGGGTCAAATATCGATGCAACTACAGACAATATGTTCCGCCTGATTGGTGACATGTTACTTACGTCCTTGTCTAATTCGCGAAATACACAAAACTGAAAAATGTCTTGTTCGATGCTCCATGAAATGCCAAGTGCTCGTTCAACAGGTAAGGTTTCAAATGTCAAGTCCAGATCTTTGACGTCTTCAGCTCTTTCTGATGCTGGTATAGACTGAATGACAGATCTGCTATTTGAGACAAACTTATGTAAGCGTAGTCCTCCATTGCTGCAAATCGTTTAAGCATCCTTAACTAGCTGCATAGCTTTTCGTTCAGTTTTCATACTGGTAAGACCACCGACTACATAGAAGTCCCGTTGCACAAATGACGATGCTTTAGGATATTTGTCTTCTTGGCACTTAGCTAGATACTTTAGACCGTAATTAGCACACCCAGGTGACGAGGCTGCACCAAATAAGTGTTTTCTCATGCGAAAGTCTGCAATTTGGGAGTTCATGTCCCCATCTTTCCACCATAACAATCGTAGATAATCTCGATCTGGTTCACACACAAAGAATTGATGAAACATTTTTCAATTTCACACATTATAGCAACTGGGAAACGTCTGAATCTTATAAGAACACCTGCTAGTCCGTTTGTGAGATCTGGCCCACTAAGTAGATGCTGATTCAAGGAAGTATTCTGATACTTGGCAGAACAATAAAATACTATGCGGAGCTTATCTGGCTTCTTTGGATGGAAAACACCGTGATGCGGTATGTACCACTGACAATCTGATGCCGACCTTTCAGGAACTGGTTCGGCATCTCCACGTTCAATCATCTCTTTCATGAATGTTTTGTATCTCTCATGGTATTGCTCATCCCTACTCAGTTTGCGTTTAAGGTGGAATAACCTTGTCAAGGCAAGGTGTCTATTGTTTGGTAGTATAGGCCTTTCCTTGAATGGAAGTGGAAGTTCTAAGCATTTGTCGTTACGATGGTGCACGTTTTCTTCCATTATGTTCAAGAATAAAATATCTTCCTGCGAAACCTTGACATCGTTAACACAGTCATGGGCAATGTCCGTCTCCAGCGCCTTAACAGCATCCTTTGGGGATACTGGTGGTAATTCCTTGACGCAAACACGGTGACATGTGGAAAAAATGTTATGTTGGGAGTTATATCCGGAGTCACTATATCCAACAACACTCCAACCAAGGCTTGAGAGTACTGCGTAAGGTTGTGTTCACTTTCCCTGAATTGTTTCCCGAGGTGCCAAGGCCTCCGGACAGTTATAGCCTAACAATAGGCCGACATCGCAGGATTGCATAGGCGCGAGCTTCTCAGCGATTTCCTTTAGGTGTGGCCACGCTGACGCTGTTTCACGCGCCTTGTATAGGCATTGCTAATTCTCAGCTTTTCACTTGATTGAAAACCACGAACTTTAAGTCCTGTTATTCTCTTACTCTGGATAACAGTTCTTTCGAAAGCCATGGTAGACAAGCTCAATTTTATGGGATTGCCTTGAACTTGTAAGCTTGCTGCTGTATCTTCATGAATAAATGAAGTATCACTTTGTGTGTCCAAAAGCGCATATGTCAAAATTGTCACAATCAGGAGTACTTTCAGAAGACAGCCTACTGGTACGATCATCGAAGTGCTGTGACCTTCGTTTCTATTTACACGAAAGGCAGTTGCGGCCTTGACATTGTCCTGGTCATAATTTTCGTGTTTACGCAATGGGCGTTCTTCATGCATACATGTTGGATGTCGAAGATTACACCTGTCACATTTGAGCTCATCAGGACAGTCCTTGTTTCGGTGACATCCATTTAAACACAAACTGTTTTCTTTAATAAATGTTCGTTTCAGTTCAATCGTTAAGGGAATAAATGTACGGCAATCTGAAATTGTATGATATTTCTTCTTACAATACACACACAGTTTTTGCCCGTACACGCCATTGAGATTTGAGTTTGTCGTTTCACTTGCATTTGTTGATAGTGTCTTAACGTTATGCTTGTCAACAGGTTTGCTTTCAAGAAAATATGGTGACATTGGGTTACATGCGATTCGCGCTTCTTTGTTTACAAAGTTTACAAATTGCTTAAAAGTCGGATAACTGCCAATGCTATCAAGGGTTGACTGTACTTCACGGTCCCACTTATTTGCAGCCCATTCTTGTAGTTTTTTCACCATTTTGCGATGGTACACCAAGATTAGAAAACTGTTCACTTGCATCTCTGCAAGCACGCAAAAAATCAGCAAAGTCACGAAGTAATCTTGGATTACGTGCAGGAATACCGGGCCAATTGTCCAATTTTGTCCGAAATGCCTTTTGCACAATGAATGGGTGTCCAAACCGTTCCTCTAGAATAGCCATTGCATTTTCGTATGCCTTTGTACTGCCGCTGAAGAAGAAACCTTCAATTGCTCGCTTTGCCCCACCACCTTTTCAAGTAAAATAGTTTATCATTTGGAGTGATGCCATTGCCTTCAATAAGCAGTTTAAAGGAAGTCCTCCATTCAATAAACTGAAGTGGATCAACAGTAAATACTGATGGTTCTGGTACAGGAAGTCTATTCAAATTCACTGAGTCTGCTAGGGCCTTCGCTAATTCACTGGTTGAATGTTCATTGTTACTAGCTATAGGTTGATTGCTAGGTTCATTTGCTACTTGAGGGTAAGTGGCTAGTCTCGCTTTTGCTGCTGCTACGCTCTTTTTGGCGTTTATTATTTCGCGTTCTGAAGCGTGATTATTTTTAGTGTTATTGTATTCTCTGTCAACTTCAAGAGCAGCAAGCTCAGCCCTTTTATCAGCAAGTTCGTCTGCTGCGTCAACAGCTTTCTCAGATGCGAAAGATTTTATTGTAATGCCTGACTTAACAGATTGTGAATCAATGTCTGACAAAGTAAATATTGAATTTGCATATCCGGTATTTTGTAATTGCTTTTTGAACTGAATGTCATCATAGTGTTCAACTCCAGATATCATTTCATTTATCAATTTTAAAGCATCATTTGTGACAGCGATGCACGCGTCAACTCGACGAACGATGTCTGCATTTGGAGTTACACAGTACTTCAATCTTTCAAAACATTGTATTACATTTTCCTCATGTGTTTGGATAGAGTCCATCATACTTATTACTACCAAGTTCACTATCAGTGCATTTTTCTCTAAGTCTAGTTTTACATTCCTTAATATGAATTTTCCACTGGTCATATGTTCGATTTAGATGCGATATTCTTGTATGTGACTCGTCTTCCATGTGTGCAGCCATCTTCGGTGTGCGAATCGTCTCGCGCTGTGAACGTTCCTCGACTGGGTGATTAGTTTGGTCCGTAACCTCTGGGTCCTGTGTCTTCATGTCGAAGGTTGATGATGAACCCAGTTCTTACTGTAAGGGCCCCTTTGTCTCAAAAGAAAATTCGTGACTGGTTCTTATCTTTATTAGTCGAAAACCGTAAGAACTGAAATTAACAATACGACTTCATGAATATACATGTAAACAAAAAGGTTACAAGCTTGAACTTAATGCAAATGCCTTTATACGTTAAACAATCAATAATATCATATCAGAAATATTGTACATTAAGACGGTTCATCCTTCGATATAAGGACTTAAGAAACAAACAATTCTAAATGCCTGAACTGAATAAAACAAAACCTTTTGGCTCTGTCAACAATACAAATATTTAGTCGTTAAACGTTTAAGACAACAAACAATGGAGCCGTCGTTCAATGCATAATCATATAAAATATCCATATACCTGGTTCTTCTGACCAAGGTCCTTAAATCATTGAAATAATGAAGCAAAATACGTTGAAATCGTTAAAATGTTCTTTTCGTTATTCGAACGTTTAATCAGTATCGTTTTAGCGCAACAATCAAAGAATCAAGCGCTTGGTGACAATGACTGGAGGTTACACAACATTATATTATAAGATCAAGGTACACTAGTTCACGTCAATACAATTATCATTGCAAATACTGAGTGCAGACGTAATGAAAGTAACACACATTGAAACACATTGTTAATATTAAATTAACAATGATTTAAGGCAAAATTAGACATTTAGTAGACCCGCATCTCCACATCCGAGGATGGGAAGACTGTCAAGTGACCTATCAATGCTAATTAAAGATGAGTAACTAGGATGAATCGAATCGATACATGTTACGGACCGTGGCAATACTTATGTTACGAGATAAGTGCAAGGTCAACTCAATATCTTTTCAAGACCTGAGCTAGTTATGCAGCAGCTTTTGATTTCTATTCGAAGCGTATCTGGTGTATAGTGAATGAATGATGCAAGGGGGTGATAACTATTACATGTCTCTTGAAATTGAGTCCTTAATTGATTTATACTTGTATTATTGTTTAAGTATTGCTATGTATGGTTTTGAAACGTATTCATCATTGGAAGCACGGATATCATTTATTATTATTCCATTCTTAAAATTGTTTCATTCAGAGCGCAAATTTCTAACCCGCTTACAAAAACGTTCCAGTGTCGTTTCAGTTACACTCATGAACAAATCGGTCTGCATTTTTCTATTTTCTTAACTCCCTTTTCCCACATACATCAATCTTGCAACAGACGACTTTGATTACATCTAGACAAAATCATAGAATGAATGATTCTTTAAATATTGACGAGAGTTTAAAACACTGGCAAAAGGAGAAATTGCTCATGATGAGCAATTTCTCCTTTTGTCAAAATGTTTTAAAAATTCGTCTGCTGCCGATCCGTCAAAGAGCGTTTGTATGAGGTAAAGGGTTAACTACATGGCCAAAACAACACATGAAAACTTTTCTAAGCAAAATGATGAAATGCAATGGACTGACTTGCAGATAGGTTTTTGTACGAATTCAATCAGCGTCTCGTCTTTATAAATGGGACTATACCGGTATCTTCTCCGATCATAGTCTGGAGTTACCTACCCCTACCAGAAATTATAGGTTACAATACACCAAATAAATTATTTCTTTGTGTCCATGTTAAACGACCAGTTTCAGTCCTCAGTTGTCACATCATATATCATTGAACAGAGTTACCTCTCAGCTTCAACACAATCCATAGAAAATGGCGGTGTCATGCATTATTTTGGACCAAATCGGGCCCGTGGAAAACCGGTGTTTAGCATTCCCCACTTTCAATTTCAAACAAGGTCAAATTACTAAAAGTGATCAAATCAAATAGTTCCAGTGCATCCTTTACACATTTACAATGATTTAAAAACTCAATGTCATATATTCAATGCATTCTGGTGATGGTATACATTCTTTTCTACGCAAACAAAGTTTTTTTATGGACTATTTGGGTGTAGATAAGCATGTCAGCGGGTGTATTTGGCGTAATTTAATCTATAGGACCAAAGGAATACAACATTAATGGCGGCGCCTTTTGGATACGGTGCGGCAAGTAAAATGTAATAGAGACAACCTTTTTGAGGACTAACCGGTTTTACATTTCAAACTCCCTACGTACTTTATTTCATTATTGCGCGGGTGCCTCAGCACCAGTGCATATATTGGTTGTGAAAAAACTGTCGCTGGTACAATGGGCTTGCGCATGCGCCGTCTCAATCGTCTTGATCGCGCATGCGCCGTATTTTACCGTCAGCTCTCGGATATATCCCTAGCAATTCGTCACTAGACTGGTTCTCGTTCGAGCTTGTATACGAGTCGTTTTTGTATAATTAAAATGTAAATTAAAACCATAGTTTAACGTGTACCTGCGTTAAGCCATCCGCGGGTCACCCATCCAGGCACTAACCGCGATGAACGTTGCTTAACTTCACGAAAAGGTCAACCACTCTACCAGTGTCGCTATAAAGCCGGCTTCCTAAGCAAGGCTGTAGAAGTGATATTTATACCCGTTCTCGTTACATGTCTCCCTCTTTTCTCTTGACTTCGACCCGAAGTGAACACAAGCAGTATACCAGAGCGGAGTCTAAGTAACATCACTGGGAACTACCGGGTTTTAATAACAGGACAATGGGAATATTTTCATAAATGCGAAGTTATTGTGCTAATTTTTTGCGATTTTAAGAATATATTAAGGGGGAAAAAAGGACACAATACACAATACAATTCTTTATTGCCTCCATGATCATATATTTATATCATATATTTAAAAGCGGATTTCGTGTTTTTCCAATCAAACAGTATTTCTTTAGCCATACAATGCTGATTCCCGCGCTAACATCGAACTGCTGCATCTTGCATATATATTGATTCCAAACATCAAGTTGTAAAGGTCCGTTGTTGAGTTAACGGAAATCAGATATATATTTAACCCTTTCCCTCATACGACAATGCTGCAGCAGACGACTTTGAAAATATTTTGTCAATAAATAGAAAATCTCTTTAATTTAATGGATAACCTATGACTAAAAGTGAAAAAATTGTAGCAAAAGGAGAAATTGCTCGTTTTGTGCAATTTCTTTTTTTGTCACTATTTATTCAAAAATACGTCTTCTGCAGAGGCTTCCGAAAGAGTCTATATGCGATATATAAGGGGAGGTGGTAGACAGAGTTAAGTCGCCTTTGTTGTTTTATGTTAGACGTACACATTAAATGTAATTATAGTACGCCGGGTACCAAACTACTTCGATCACAGTAGACAAATAAAGAACACTAGAATCATTAAATACTAACGTTTTTGCTTTTAACGTATAATTATATAAAAAAGTAACGTTACTTATGAAGAAAATAGTATAACACTTATATTATAATGAGTCATATAAATCTTTAAACACTTTACAATTTACACTGAAATAAGAAGTTTTATTCCTAAAATGCCACGTCAACATTTTTTCCATTTCATTCGGCATTCTTTTAATTTTGTTACGTTTTCAAATAAAATATTCTTTATTTGGCATAATACTTAAAAAAATATACCGTTTGAAAGTTATAAGAAATATCGAAAACAAAAGATACAAGAACTCGTTATACTTTCATTAACTCTGAACCTACTATATATTATTGTATCTGGTAACATCATACAAGAACTCCTTATACTTTCATTAACTCTGAACCTACTATATATTATTGTATCTGGTAACATCATACAAGAACTCCTTATACTTTCATTAACTCTGAACCTACTATATATTATTGTATCTGGTAACATCATACAAGAACTCCTTATACTTTCATTAATTCTGAACCTACTATATATTATTGTATCTGGTAACATCATACAAGAACTCCTTATACTTTCATTAACTCTGAATCTACTATATATTATTGTATCTGGTAACATCATACAAGAACTCCTTATACTTTCATTAATTCTGAACCTACTATATATTATTGTATCTGGTAACATCATACAAGAACTCCTTATACTTTTATTAATTCTGAACCTACTATATATACTTGTATCTGGTAACATCATACAAGAACTCCTTATACTTTCATTAATTCTGAACCTACTATATATTATTGTATCTGGTAACATCATACAAGAACTCCTTATACTTTCATTAATTCTGAACCTACTATATATTATTGTATCTGGTAACATCATACAAGAACTCCTTATACTTTCATTAACTCTGAACCTACTATATATTATTGTATCTGGTAACATCATACAAGAACTCCTTATACTTTCATTAATTCTGAACCTACTATATATTATTGTATCTGGTAACATCATACAAGAACTCGTTATACTTTCATTAATTCTGAACCTACTATATAGTATTGTATCTGGTAACATCATACAAGAACTCCTTATACTTTCTTTAATTCTGAACCTACTATATATTATTGTATCTGGTAACATCATACAAGAACTCCTTATACTTTCATTAACTCTGAACCTACTATATATTATTGTATCTGGTAACATCATACAAGAACTCCTTATACTTTCATTAATTCTGAACCTACTATATATTATTGTATCTGGTAACATCATACAAGAACTCCTTACACTTTCATTAATTCTGAACCTACTATATATTATTGTATCTGGTAACATCATACAAGAACTCCTTATACTTTCATTAATTCTGAACCTACTATATATTATTGTATCTGGTAACATCATACAAGAACTCCTTATACTTTCATTAATTCTGAACCTACTATATATTATTGTATCTTGTAACATCATACAAGAACTCCTTATACTTTCATTAATTCTGAACCTACTATATATTATTGTATCTGGTAACATCATACAAGAACTCCTTATACTTTCATTAACTCTGAACCTACTATATATTATTGTATCTGGTAATATCATACAAGAACTCCTTATACTTTCATTAACTCTGAACCTACTATATATTATTGTATCTGGTAACATCATACAAGAACTCCTTATACTTTCATTAATTCTGAACCTACTATATATTATTGTATCTGGTAACATCATACAAGAACTCCTTATACTTTCATTAACTCTGAACCTACTATATATTATTGTATCTGGTAACATCATACAAGAACTCCTTATACTTTCATTAACTCTGAACCTACTATATATTATTGTATCTGGTAACATCATACAAGAACTCCTTATACTTTCATTAATTCTGAACCTACTATATATTATTGTATCTGGTAACATCATACAAGAACTCCTTATACTTTCATTAACTCTGAACCTACTATATATTATTGTTTCTGGTAACATCATACAAGAACTCCTTATACTTTCATTAACTCTGAACTTACTATATATTATTGTATCTGGTAACATCATACAAGAACTCCTTATACTTTCATTAATTCTGAACCTACTATATATTATTGTATCTGGTAACATCATACAAGAACTCCTTATACTTGCATTAACTCTGAACCTACTATATATTATTGTATCTGGTAACATCATACAAGAACTCCTTATACTTTCATTAACTCTGAACCTACTATATATTATTGTATCTGGTAACATCATACAAGAACTCTTTATACTTTCATTAACTCTGAACCTACTATATATTATTGTATCTGGTAACATCATACAAGAACTCCTTATACTTTCATTAATTCTGAACCTACTATATATTATTGTATCTGGTAACATCATACAAGAACTCCTTATACTTTCATTAACTCTGAACCTACTATATATTATTGTATCTGGTAACATCATACAAGAACTCCTTATACTTTCATTAACTCTGAACCTACTATATATTATTGTATCTGGTAACATCATACAATAACTCCTTATACTTTCATTAACTCTGAACCTACTATATATTATTGTATCTGGTAACATCATACAAGAACTCCTTATACTTTCATTAACTCTGAACCTACTATATATTATTGTATCTGGTAACATCATACAAGAACTCCTTATACTTTTATTAACTCTGAACCTACTATATATTATTGTATCTGGTAACATCATACAAGAACTCCTTATACTTTCATTAACTCTGAACCTACTATATATTATTGTATCTGGTAACATCATACAAGAACTCCTTATACTTTCATTAATTCTGAACCTACTATATATTATTGTATCTGGTAACATCATACAAGAACTCCTTATACTTTCATTAACTCTGAATCTACTATATATTATTGTATCTGGTAACATCATACAAGAACTCCTTATACTTTCATTAATTCTGAACCTACTATATATTATTGTATCTGGTAACATCATACAAGAACTCCTTATACTTTTATTAATTCTGAACCTACTATATATACTTGTATCTGGTAACATCATACAAGAACTCCTTATACTTTCATTAATTCTGAACCTACTATATATTATTGTATCTGGTAACATCATACAAGAACTCCTTATACTTTCATTAATTCTGAACCTACTATATATTATTGTATCTGGTAACATCATACAAGAACTCCTTATACTTTCATTAACTCTGAACCTACTATATATTATTGTATCTGGTAACATCATACAAGAACTCCTTATACTTTCATTAATTCTGAACCTACTATATATTATTGTATCTGGTAACATCATACAAGAACTCGTTATACTTTCATTAATTCTGAACCTACTATATAGTATTGTATCTGGTAACATCATACAAGAACTCCTTATACTTTCTTTAATTCTGAACCTACTATATATTATTGTATCTGGTAACATCATACAAGAACTCCTTATACTTTCATTAACTCTGAACCTACTATATATTATTGTATCTGGTAACATCATACAAGAACTCCTTATACTTTCATTAATTCTGAACCTACTATATATTATTGTATCTGGTAACATCATACAAGAACTCCTTATACTTTCATTAATTCTGAACCTACTATATATTATTGTATCTGGTAACATCATACAAGAACTCCTTATACTTTCATTAATTCTGAACCTACTATATATTATTGTATCTGGTAACATCATACAAGAACTCCTTATACTTTCATTAATTCTGAACCTACTATATATTATTGTATCTGGTAACATCATACAAGAACTCCTTATACTTTCATTAATTCTGAACCTACTATATATTATTGTATCTGGTAACATCATACAAGAACTCCTTATACTTTCATTAACTCTGAACCTACTATATATTATTGTATCTGGTAACATCATACAAGAACTCCTTATACTTTCATTAACTCTGAACCTACTATATATTATTGTATCTGGTAACATCATACAAGAACTCCTTATACTTTCATTAATTCTGAACCTACTATATATTATTGTATCTGGTAACATCATACAAGAACTCCTTATACTTTCATTAACTCTGAACCTACTATATATTATTGTATCTGGTAACATCATACAAGAACTCCTTATACTTTCATTAACTCTGAACCTACTATATATTATTGTATCTGGTAACATCATACAAGAACTCCTTATACTTTCATTAATTCTGAACCTACTATATATTATTGTATCTGGTAACATCATACAAGAACTCCTTATACTTTCATTAACTCTGAACCTACTATATATTATTGTTTCTGGTAACATCATACAAGAACTCCTTATACTTTCATTAACTCTGAACTTACTATATATTATTGTATCTGGTAACATCATACAAGAACTCCTTATACTTTCATTAATTCTGAACCTACTATATATTATTGTATCTGGTAACATCATACAATAACTCCTTATACTTGCATTAACTCTGAACCTACTATATATTATTGTATCTGGTAACATCATACAAGAACTCCTTATACTTTCATTAACTCTGAACCTACTATATATTATTGTATCTGGTAACATCATACAAGAACTCTTTATACTTTCATTAACTCTGAACCTACTATATATTATTGTATCTGGTAACATCATACAAGAACTCCTTATACTTTCATTAATTCTGAACCTACTATATATTATTGTATCTGGTAACATCATACAAGAACTCCTTATACTTTCATTAACTCTGAACCTACTATATATTATTGTATCTGGTAACATCATACAAGAACTCCTTATACTTTCATTAACTCTGAACCTACTATATATTATTGTATCTGGTAACATCATACAATAACTCCTTATACTTTCATTAACTCTGAACCTACTATATATTATTGTATCTGGTAACATCATACAAGAACTCCTTATACTTTCATTAACTCTGAACCTACTATATATTATTGTATCTGGTAACATCATACAAGAACTCCTTATACTTTTATTAACTCTGAACCTACTATATATTATTGTATCTGGTAACATCATACAAGAACTCCTTATACTTTTATTAACTCTGAACCTACTATATATTATTGTATCTGGTAACATCATACAAGAACTCCTTATACTTTCATTAATTCTGAACCTACTATATATTATTGTATCTGGTAACATCATACAAGAACTCCTTATACTTTTATTAACTCTGAACCTACTATATATTATTGTATCTGGTAACATCATACAAGAACTCCTTATACTTTTATTAACTCTGAACCTACTATATATTATTGTATCTGGTAACATCATACAAGAACTCCTTATACTTTCATTAATTCTGAACCTACTATATATTATTGTATCTGGTAACATCATACAAGAACTCCTTATACTTTCATTAATTCTGAACCTACTATATATTATTGTATCTGGTAACATCATACAAGAACTCCTTATACTTTCATTAACTCTGAACCTACTATATATTATTGTATCTGGTAACATCATACAAGAACTCCTTATACTTTCATTAACTCTGAACCTACTATATATTATTGTATCTGGTAACATCATACAAGAACTCCTTATACTTTCATTAACTCTGAACCTACTATATATTATTGTATCTGGTAACATCATACAAGAACTCCTTATACTTTCATTAACTCTGAACCTACTATATATTATTGTATCTGGTAACATCATACAAGAACTCCTTATACTTTCATTAACTCTGAACCTACTATATATTATTGTATCTGGTAACATCATACAAGAACTCCTTATACTTTCATTAACTCTGAACCTACTATATATTATTGTATCTGGTAACATCATACAAGAACTCCTTATACTTTCATTAACTCTGAACCTACTATATATTATTGTATCTGGTAACATCATACAAGAACTCCTTATACTTTTATTAACTCTGAACCTACTATATATTATTGTATCTGGTAACATCATACAAGAACTCCTTATACTTTCATTAATTCTGAACCTACTATATATTATTGTATCTGGTAACATCATACAAGAACTCCTTATACTTTCATTAATTCTGAACCTACTATATATTATTGTATCTGGTAACATCATACAAGAACTCCTTATACTTTCATTAACTCTGAACCTGCTATATATTATTGTATCTGGTAACATCATACAAGAACTCCTTATACTTTCATTAACTCTGAACCTGCTATATATTATTGTTTCTGGTAACATCATACAAGAACTCCTTATACTTTCATTAACTCTGAACCTACTATATATTATTGTATCTGGTAACATCATACAAGAACTCCTTATACTTTCATTAACTCTGAACCTACTATATATTATTGTATCTGGTAACATCATACAAGAACTCCTTATACTTTCATTAACTCTGAACCTACTATATATTATTGTATCTGGTAACATCATACAAGAACTCCTTATACTTTCATTAACTCTGAACCTACTATATATTATTGTATCTGGTAACATCATACAAGAACTCCTTATACTTTCATTAACTCTGAACCTACTATATATTATTGTATCTGGTAACATCATACAAGAACTCCTTATACTTTTATTAACTCTGAACCTACTATATATTATTGTATCTGGTAACATCATACAAGAACTCCTTATACTTTCATTAACTCTGAACCTACTATATATTATTGTATCTGGTAACATCATACAAGAACTCCTTATACTTTCATTAATTCTGAACCTACTATATATTATTGTATCTGGTAACATCATACAAGAACTCCTTATACTTTTATTAACTCTGAACCTACTATATATTATTGTATCTGGTAACATCATACAAGAACTCCTTATACTTTAATTAACTCTGAACCTACTATATATTATTGTATCTGGTAACATCATACAAGAACTCCTTATACTTTCATTAACTCTGAACCTACTATATATTATTGTATCTGGTAACATCATACAAGATCTCCTTATACTTTTATTAACTCTGAACCTACTATATATTATTGTATCTGGTAACATCATCATTTGAGCCGTTTCAGGAGAAAACCAACATTATGGACTCTGCGCACTGTATCGAACCAGATCAGCCTGCGCAATCCGCGCAGGCGAATCCGGGCCGACACAGTTCGTCTCAGGGGGATAGAGGTATGTAGTAATAATTCCTGTAACAGAAAATCCACAGGAGGCGAAAACTGTATGTCCGGGTTAGCTTGTGCGGCATGTTCATGCTGATCCGGATCGATACTTTACGCAGAGTCCACACTGTGGGTTTTCTCGCGGAACGGCTCATTTTATTTTACAACACGTCGTATTAGTCCATATTTATCAATAGGTAAATAATGTGGATCAATATTAAACTGCGTGTATTTGCAGACTACTCTTGCTCTCCAATGTTTGCAAATGAAGTTAAAAGTGCATAACTTCTGACGTGTATGTTGTTTAAACCTTTCCCACATACAATAAATCTGCAGCAGACGACTTTGAAAGTATCAAGTCCAAAATAAAGAAAATCACTATAAATGATAGTTTTATTTGAATATAGTTGCAATCATTGTGGCAAATGGAGAATGAGTTATTCTTCCTTTTTCCACACTGATTTCTAAAGTCAGAAAGTAGTTATATGTGGGAGAGGCAGTTTATGGATAGCAGGATAAAGGCACACGAAAGGACTCAAACTGTGATGTAGTCTGACCTTTACCTGGCATCATTTTGTTGTAGTTATACCACTACTGATAAGCCCTCGCCGGCTGGTTCGTGTTTTCTTGACTTACTGCGTACTGTGTGTTTGTGTGTAAACACAATTTATTGCATGCATATCGAAAGACCAGGTGTCGGAAGAGGAGCGTGAAACACGCGAATGCTCATTACAAAAGGTTAGTACATCATTTTATAAATATGTGTAGATATGCTGTACAATTTATTCATGATAGCATGCTTTGTATAGAAATAGTGATTGGCGGACTCGTTAATTCGACAGAAAAAGGATACTGTCCAAAGACCTAATAAGTGTTATTATGTCTTTGTACTATCCGACATTTTCTACATTTGAGTCATGCTTCCGAAATATGTAATACATATTATTTGCGACCAAATCAGCCTTTATACTAAAACCAGGGACATCTATATACAATTATATTAAGTCTCTGCTAAAACCTACACGTTTGTTGTCTCTAACGTTTGCATTGGTACACACGACATTTGGCACTTTTTCAGCAGACAATGTGTGCATACACTGTAGAAAACGCAGAGCTCTAGATAGCAGCGTTTTGCGTGTTCTAAAATCGCTGTTTGACCATTAAACCCTATGTTGTGGGTACTCAAAAGAATCGTCTCAGTGAGATATTTTGGGGAAAAGAGCTGAATATCCTTCTTTATATGGACCTCTAAAGACATTTCATTTTATGAAGATGCGGCCGAGCCCCGGTAGCGACGCGGGCTGTCAACCCAGGGCTTGTGAGTTCGAATCCCGGCTCGGCCAACTTTCTCTCCGAGGATTGACAAAAGTCAATGCGACATGCGTCATTCATCTTCCACCAATGGGCTAAGTCTATGTGGAAAAGCAGCCAGTTGCTTGGGAAGATTGTTGTGTGGAGTACTGGTGTGAGAAAACCAGGAAATACATGAGTAGGTGAACTGGCCGCCGTGATATAACTGAGAAATTGTTAACAACGGCGTTAAACCCCAATCAATCAATCAAGATGCGACTCATAGTGCTATATTAATTCTTCTCAAATATACGATATTCTTGACTGTTCCTGCATTTAACTACTACTTGCTACTTTTCATAACCACATCAGACAACAAGTAATAGCATATAATAACATCAAATCACAACGAAACACATGCAAAGAAGGTCATATGAGCCGTGCCGCAAGAAAACCAACATTGTGGACTCAGCGTAAAGTATCGACCCGGATCAGCCTAAGCATGCCGCGCAGGCTTATCCGGTTGGACACTTTTCGCCTCCCGTGTTTTCTTTTGTTTCAGGAATCATTACTCTATACCTCTATCCCCCTGAGACGGAATGTGTAGGCCCGAATCAGTCTTCGCGGACTGCGCAGGCTGATTTGGATCGATATATTACGCAGAGGCCATAATGTTGGTTTTCTCGCGGGACGGCTCATATAGAGATTGAACGATGGTATTTGCTCCTTGCTCCAATAATCTTTGTTTTCAAAATATTCATTATACCGACCCTTCCGATGTTTGTCACATGCAACAGCTTATTATTTTGTATAAGAATAGCGTATTGTCTTAATGTGTTTTATCGATAACCATTTTACCCGTTGACTTTTAAAAGGCCCAAATCAATAACATGTCGCTGAAAAAGAAAATGTTTAACGTATCTGCTGAAAGTTTAGCAAAGAAAAAAAGCTCTGTTCCAAAGTTATTCTTTAAATTTGCAAACGAAAGAATGCATTTCCACATACATGTACGTGAATGCTTTTAAAATATTCAACCATACATACGGCTCTTTAACCTGCCTTTCCCACATACAACGGTAATGCATTGGACTACTTTTAAAAACATGTTGTCAAAACTATGGAGAGAACAATTAACCCTTTCCCTCATACGACATTTCGGACGCAGACGACTTTGAACATATTTTATCAAAAAATGGAAAATCTCCATAATTGAATGGATAACCTATGACAAAAAGTGGAAAACATTGTGGCAAAAGGAGAAATTGCACGTTTTGTGCAATTTCTTCTTTTGTCACTATGTTTTCAAAAAGCCGTCTGCTGCAGATGCGTCAGAAAGCGTCTATATGAGGGAAAGGGATAAATTCAATGAAATTGAATCGTTGTGGCAAAAGGTGAATGTTTTCAAAATCTGTCTGCTGCTTGAGAAAAGCCACACAATATTAACGTATGATTTAACGTAAATAAAAAGGTTGGCTTTAGGGAACTAGACAAACGCACACTTATTCTAAGAAAAGACAATACAATTATGCAGGGTGAACCGCGTGTCCTGTATAAGAGATGTGAAATGTTTATGTCGTTATTAGGATAGAATGTCTCAACCCTTACCCTCATACAACACATCTGCTGCAGACGACTATGAAAAGAAAGCCTATCAAGGCTAAAACATGGAAAACTTCTTAAAATTAAAAATAACAAATAGAGTTGAAAATATTGTTGCAAAATGTGAAATTGCTCATCAAAAAGCGTGTGTATGTGAGAAAGAGATACCTGACATTACACAAGTAAACAAAGAGAATGTTCCCTCACTAGGGAGTCTGATAAATATATAGATAATCAGATGAAATCAGAAATAGTTTGCATACACGTCTGCTGGCCCGCTGTGTCTAAGAACCGATATCACTAATACATCATTATCGGTAAAATATGGTTTTTGCCCTCTACATAATAACAAATTTGCAGAAAACACATTTTGAAAGCGTGTTGGAGAAAAGATATGTAAAACCTATGGTGGCGTATATCTGCCACAACATAGCTAGATTACTATCGCGAGAATAGTCCTTACTTTCGAGGAAATTATATTTTTGCCTAAACATTTTAACGCGATAATTTATATTATTAAGGTTTCTTTTTTTTTCCTGGAAACTTTTTTAACGCAGAATTTCGTGATAATGATCTGAGCTGTTGGGCATATATACTTAACTAAGGAAGCTTGAATTTCATAAATAACGCGTAAGGTTTTGAGTAACAGTCTTTAACATTGCGAAAAAGTTTAATGATTTTTATCATACTATATAACACTGTGAAACATTATCCTGATAATTCGGAAGCACAAGTCAGTTACCTATATTCTTTATGGGGATTTTGATATACCTAGAACATAACACTGTGAAAACATATCTTGATAAACCGGAAATAGAACGCGACACTTTGAAACATTATCCTGATAATTCGGAAGCACAAGTCAGTTACCTATATACTTTATGAGACTTTGGATATACCTAGAACTTGATATACCCAAAACTATGATATTTTACCAAGAAAAGAAATGACGTATTGCATTGACGTGTAACCGTACTACCGAAGTGAGTTAAACTTACTTCATACCGAATGAAAGTATTACAGATAAATAGATCTATTGCGACTTGTGTTCACAAAACAATTAATGTCTGGTCACAATATCACAATAATTTAAACATTTAGGACAATAACTTATTGCAAAACGATTATATTGTTTAACGTTTTTGTGATTAATTTAACACAAAATGAATGATATATTTTTACAATATCACAGTTCACTTATCTGTTATAAATTATCGTTCTATGTAGGGGGCAATTCAAGCTTCCATACTTTCGCTAAAGCAATGGAGGATTTCACGTTCAATATAAAATGCCGGGATTGTTTTGAGTTTACCATGAAATCCAAATAAATAACCTAACGCGAAAAAATTCCTGTTTGTTTTCATGACATTTATAAACATATCATGAAACCCTTTGAGCATCTGAACAGATCACGATAACTTGAAATGTTCATGGTACTTGTTTTCTTAACAAATACCAAATTAGGTATATAAACCCGCCTTCTATCGGATGCCGAAGGCGACAAAGGTGTTATGCAATAATAAAAAAAAAAATCTCAAAAACTATTGGAGATAGATAACGTGATACTTTTCATGAAAATTAAGATTAAATCTTTTCTCGAAACAACGAAAATATCGTGAACAGTTTCATTTATCTAGTTATTAAGTGGTGACAGTTTAGTATGAAAGCTTGAAGTGCAGCTCCCTCTTAAATTATCACAGAAAGGTTAAACAATATAATGGTTTTGCGATAAGTTATTGTCATAAACGATTAAATTATTGTACCATTATGAATACTTTTTCGGTATGAGGTAGTTAATGCAATTCGTCGTTTCTTTTATTGATAACATATCAAAGTTTCGTATTATTTCCCCCGCGAAAATGTCAAGTGTCAGATTAAGGACGACAAATGCAGATGCTGCGGTTTATAAAGATTTTTTTGTCCGCAGTGTCATGTCCTAGTAGGTACATCAAAATCGGCATAAAGTATGTAACTGACATATGCTTCCGAATTAACAGGATAATGTTTCACCGTGTTAAGTTCTGTATATATACTAAACATTGAGCATGTACCTATACATGCCTTCTTAGGATAAAAACAAAACATGACCCGGTTTTGCAAACAGTTAACCCTTTCCCTCATACGGCAATTCTGATGCAGACGACTTTAACATATTTTGTCAAAATATGGAAAATCTCTATAATTGAATGGATAACCTATGACAAAAAGTGGAAAATATTGTGGCAAAAGGAGAAATTGCACGTTTTGTGCAATTTCTTCTTTTGTCACTATGTTTTCAAAAAGCCGTCTGCTGCAGAGGCGTCAAAAAGCGTCTATATGAGGGAAAGGGATAAATTCAATGAAATTGAATCGTTGTGGCAAAAGGTGAATGTTTTCAAAATCTGTCTGCTGCTTGAGAAAAGCCACACAATATTAACGTATGATTTAACGTAAATAAAAAGGTTGGCTTTAGGGAACTAGACAAACGCACACTTATTCTAAGAAAAGACAATACAATTATGCAGGGTGAACCGCGTGTCCTGTATAAGAGATGTGAAATGTTTATGTCGTTATTAGGATAGAATGTCTCAACCCTTACCCTCATACAACACATCTGCTGCAGACGACTATGAAAAGAAAGCCTATCAAGGCTAAAACATGGAAAACTTCTTAAAATTAAAAATAACAAATAGAGTTGAAAATATTGTTGCAAAATGTGAAATTGCTCATCAAAAAGCGTGTGTATGTGAGAAAGAGATACCTGACATTACACAAGTAAACAAAGAGAATGTTCCCTCACTAGGGAGTCTGATAAATATATAGATAATCAGATGAAATCAGAAATAGTTTGCATACACGTCTGCTGGCCCGCTGTGTCTAAGAACCGATATCACTAATACATCATTATCGGTAAAATATGGTTTTTGCCCTCTACATAATAACAAATTTGCAGAAAACACATTTTGAAAGCGTGTTGGAGAAAAGATATGTAAAACCTATGGTGGCGTATATCTGCCACAACATAGCTAGATTACTATCGCGAGAATAGTCCTTACTTTCGAGGAAATTATATTTTTGCCTAAACATTTTAACGCGATAATTTATATTATTAAGGTTTCTTTTTTTTTCCTGGAAACTTTTTTAACGCAGAATTTCGTGATAATGATCTGAGCTGTTGGGCATATATACTTAACTAAGGAAGCTTGAATTTCATAAATAACGCGTAAGGTTTTGAGTAACAGTCTTTAACATTGCGAAAAAGTTTAATGATTTTTATCATACTATATAACACTGTGAAACATTATCCTGATAATTCGGAAGCACAAGTCAGTTACCTATATTCTTTATGGGGATTTTGATATACCTAGAACATAACACTGTGAAAACATATCTTGATAAACCGGAAATAGAACGCGACACTTTGAAACATTATCCTGATAATTCGGAAGCACAAGTCAGTTACCTATATACTTTATGAGACTTTGGATATACCTAGAACTTGATATACCCAAAACTATGATATTTTACCAAGAAAAGAAATGACGTATTGCATTGACGTGTAACCGTACTACCGAAGTGAGTTAAACTTACTTCATACCGAATGAAAGTATTACAGATAAATAGATCTATTGCGACTTGTGTTCACAAAACAATTAATGTCTGGTCACAATATCACAATAATTTAAACATTTAGGACAATAACTTATTGCAAAACGATTATATTGTTTAACGTTTTTGTGATTAATTTAACACAAAATGAATGATATATTTTTACAATATCACAGTTCACTTATCTGTTATAAATTATCGTTCTATGTAGGGGGCAATTCAAGCTTCCATACTTTCGCTAAAGCAATGGAGGATTTCACGTTCAATATAAAATGCCGGGATTGTTTTGAGTTTACCATGAAATCCAAATAAATAACCTAACGCGAAAAAATTCCTGTTTGTTTTCATGACATTTATAAACATATCATGAAACCCTTTGAGCATCTGAACAGATCACGATAACTTGAAATGTTCATGGTACTTGTTTTCTTAACAAATACCAAATTAGGTATATAAACCCGCCTTCTATCGGATGCCGAAGGCGACAAAGGTGTTATGCAATAATAAAAAAAAAAATCTCAAAAACTATTGGAGATAGATAACGTGATACTTTTCATGAAAATTAAGATTAAATCTTTTCTCGAAACAACGAAAATATCGTGAACAGTTTCATTTATCTAGTTATTAAGTGGTGACAGTTTAGTATGAAAGCTTGAAGTGCAGCTCCCTCTTAAATTATCACAGAAAGGTTAAACAATATAATGGTTTTGCGATAAGTTATTGTCATAAACGATTAAATTATTGTACCATTATGAATACTTTTTCGGTATGAGGTAGTTAATGCAATTCGTCGTTTCTTTTATTGATAACATATCAAAGTTTCGTATTATTTCCCCCGCGAAAATGTCAAGTGTCAGATTAAGGACGACAAATGCAGATGCTGCGGTTTATAAAGATTTTTTTGTCCGCAGTGTCATGTCCTAGTAGGTACATCAAAATCGGCATAAAGTATGTAACTGACATATGCTTCCGAATTAACAGGATAATGTTTCACCGTGTTAAGTTCTGTATATATACTAAACATTGAGCATGTACCTATACATGCCTTCTTAGGATAAAAACAAAACATGACCCGGTTTTGCAAACAGTTAACCCTTTCCCTCATACGGCAATTCTGATGCAGACGACTTTAACATATTTTGTCAAAATATGGAAAATCTCTATAATTGAATGGATAACCTATGACAAAAAGTGGAAAATATTGTGGCAAAAGGAGAAATTGCACGTTTTGTGCAATTTCTTCTTTTGTCACTATGTTTTCAAAAAGCCGTCTGCTGCAGAGGCGTCAAAAAGCGTCTATATGAGGGAAAGGGATAAATTCAATGAAATTGAATCGTTGTGGCAAAAGGTGAATGTTTTCAAAATCTGTCTGCTGCTTGAGAAAAGCCACACAATATTAACGTATGATTTAACGTAAATAAAAAGGTTGGCTTTAGGGAACTAGACAAACGCACACTTATTCTAAGAAAAGACAATACAATTATGCAGGGTGAACCGCGTGTCCTGTATAAGAGATGTGAAATGTTTATGTCGTTATTAGGATAGAATGTCTCAACCCTTACCCTCATACAACACATCTGCTGCAGACGACTATGAAAAGAAAGCCTATCAAGGCTAAAACATGGAAAACTTCTTAAAATTAAAAATAACAAATAGAGTTGAAAATATTGTTGCAAAATGTGAAATTGCTCATCAAAAAGCGTGTGTATGTGAGAAAGAGATACCTGACATTACACAAGTAAACAAAGAGAATGTTCCCTCACTAGGGAGTCTGATAAATATATAGATAATCAGATGAAATCAGAAATAGTTTGCATACACGTCTGCTGGCCCGCTGTGTCTAAGAACCGATATCACTAATACATCATTATCGGTAAAATATGGTTTTTGCCCTCTACATAATAACAAATTTGCAGAAAACACATTTTGAAAGCGTGTTGGAGAAAAGATATGTAAAACCTATGGTGGCGTATATCTGCCACAACATAGCTAGATTACTATCGCGAGAATAGTCCTTACTTTCGAGGAAATTATATTTTTGCCTAAACATTTTAACGCGATAATTTATATTATTAAGGTTTCTTTTTTTTTCCTGGAAACTTTTTTAACGCAGAATTTCGTGATAATGATCTGAGCTGTTGGGCATATATACTTAACTAAGGAAGCTTGAATTTCATAAATAACGCGTAAGGTTTTGAGTAACAGTCTTTAACATTGCGAAAAAGTTTAATGATTTTTATCATACTATATAACACTGTGAAACATTATCCTGATAATTCGGAAGCACAAGTCAGTTACCTATATTCTTTATGGGGATTTTGATATACCTAGAACATAACACTGTGAAAACATATCTTGATAAACCGGAAATAGAACGCGACACTTTGAAACATTATCCTGATAATTCGGAAGCACAAGTCAGTTACCTATATACTTTATGAGACTTTGGATATACCTAGAACTTGATATACCCAAAACTATGATATTTTACCAAGAAAAGAAATGACGTATTGCATTGACGTGTAACCGTACTACCGAAGTGAGTTAAACTTACTTCATACCGAATGAAAGTATTACAGATAAATAGATCTATTGCGACTTGTGTTCACAAAACAATTAATGTCTGGTCACAATATCACAATAATTTAAACATTTAGGACAATAACTTATTGCAAAACGATTATATTGTTTAACGTTTTTGTGATTAATTTAACACAAAATGAATGATATATTTTTACAATATCACAGTTCACTTATCTGTTATAAATTATCGTTCTATGTAGGGGGCAATTCAAGCTTCCATACTTTCGCTAAAGCAATGGAGGATTTCACGTTCAATATAAAATGCCGGGATTGTTTTGAGTTTACCATGAAATCCAAATAAATAACCTAACGCGAAAAAATTCCTGTTTGTTTTCATGACATTTATAAACATATCATGAAACCCTTTGAGCATCTGAACAGATCACGATAACTTGAAATGTTCATGGTACTTGTTTTCTTAACAAATACCAAATTAGGTATATAAACCCGCCTTCTATCGGATGCCGAAGGCGACAAAGGTGTTATGCAATAATAAAAAAAAAAATCTCAAAAACTATTGGAGATAGATAACGTGATACTTTTCATGAAAATTAAGATTAAATCTTTTCTCGAAACAACGAAAATATCGTGAACAGTTTCATTTATCTAGTTATTAAGTGGTGACAGTTTAGTATGAAAGCTTGAAGTGCAGCTCCCTCTTAAATTATCACAGAAAGGTTAAACAATATAATGGTTTTGCGATAAGTTATTGTCATAAACGATTAAATTATTGTACCATTATGAATACTTTTTCGGTATGAGGTAGTTAATGCAATTCGTCGTTTCTTTTATTGATAACATATCAAAGTTTCGTATTATTTCCCCCGCGAAAATGTCAAGTGTCAGATTAAGGACGACAAATGCAGATGCTGCGGTTTATAAAGATTTTTTTGTCCGCAGTGTCATGTCCTAGTAGGTACATCAAAATCGGCATAAAGTATGTAACTGACATATGCTTCCGAATTAACAGGATAATGTTTCACCGTGTTAAGTTCTGTATATATACTAAACATTGAGCATGTACCTATACATGCCTTCTTAGGATAAAAACAAAACATGACCCGGTTTTGCAAACAGTTAACCCTTTCCCTCATACGGCAATTCTGATGCAGACGACTTTAACATATTTTGTCAAAATATGGAAAATCTCTATAATTGAATGGATAACCTATGACAAAAAGTGGAAAATATTGTGGCAAAAGGAGAAATTGCACGTTTTGTGCAATTTCTTCTTTTGTCACTATGTTTTCAAAAAGCCGTCTGCTGCAGAGGCGTCAAAAAGCGTCTATATGAGGGAAAGGGATAAATTCAATGAAATTGAATCGTTGTGGCAAAAGGTGAATGTTTTCAAAATCTGTCTGCTGCTTGAGAAAAGCCACACAATATTAACGTATGATTTAACGTAAATAAAAAGGTTGGCTTTAGGGAACTAGACAAACGCACACTTATTCTAAGAAAAGACAATACAATTATGCAGGGTGAACCGCGTGTCCTGTATAAGAGATGTGAAATGTTTATGTCGTTATTAGGATAGAATGTCTCAACCCTTACCCTCATACAACACATCTGCTGCAGACGACTATGAAAAGAAAGCCTATCAAGGCTAAAACATGGAAAACTTCTTAAAATTAAAAATAACAAATAGAGTTGAAAATATTGTTGCAAAATGTGAAATTG
>JASEVX010000001.1:105965004-106006307 GCA_031761405.1 Serripes groenlandicus | reverse complement strand
TCTAAAGGGATTCTATTCCGGGACGTTTCGCTCTAAATGGAATCAAACCCTGGACGTTTCGCTCTAAAGGGATTATATTCCGGGACGTTTTGCTCTATAAAGGGATTCTAACCCGGGACGTTTCACTCTAAAGGGATTCTATTCCGGGACGTTTCGCTCTAAATGGAATCAAACCCTGGACGTTTCGCTCTAAAGGGATTATATTCCGGGACGTTTCGCTCTAAAGGGATTCTATTCCGGAACGTTTTGCTCTATAAAGGGATTCTAACTCGGGACGTTTCGCTCTAAAGGGATTATAACCCGGGACGTATCACTCTAAATTAATTATATTGCGGGACGTTTCGCTCTAAAGGCATTCTATTCCGGGACTTTTCGCTCTATAAAGGGATTCTAACCCGGGACGTTTTGCTTTAAAAGGATTCTAACCCGGGACGTTTCGCTCTAAAGGGATTCTATTCCGGGACGTTTCGCTCTAAAAGGATTATAACCCTGGACGTTTTGCTCTATAAAGGGATTATAACCCGGGACGTTTCACTCTAAATAAATTATATTCCGGGACGTTTCACTCTAAAGGGATTCTATTCCGGGACGTTTCGTTCTAAAGGGATTATATCCCAGGACGTTTCGCTCTATAAAGGGATTCTAACTCGGGACGTTTCGCTCTAAAGGGATTATAACCCGGGACGTTTCACTCTAAATTAATTATATTCCGGGACGTTTCGCTCTAAAGGCATTCTATTCCGGGACGTTTCGCTCTATAAAGGGATTCTAACCTGGGACGTTTCGCTATAAAGGAATTATAACCCGGGACGTTTCACTTAAAATTAATTATATTCCGGGACGTTTCGCTCTAAAGGCATTCTATTCCGGGACGTTTCGCTCTATAAAGGGATTCTAACCCGGGACGTTTCGCTCTTAATGAATTCTATTCTGGGACGTTTCGCTCTATAAAGGGATTATAACCAGGAACGTTTCGCTCTAAATGGATTCTAACCCGGGACGTTTCGCTATAAAGGAATTATAACCCGGGATGTTTCGCTCTAAAGGGATTCTATTCCGGGACGTTTCGCTCTATAAAAGGATTCTAACTCGTTACGTTTCGCTCTAAAGGGATTCTAACCTGGGACGTTTCGATCTAAAGGGATTCTAACCCCGGACGTTTCGCTCTTAAGGGATTCTAACCCGGGACGTTTCGCTCTAAAGGGATTATATTCAGGGACGTTTCGCTCTACACAGGAATTATAACCCGGGACGTTTCGCTCTACACAGGAATTATAACCCGGGACGTTTCGCTCTACACAGGAATTATAACCCGGGACGTTTTGCTCTATAAAGGGATTCTAACCCGGGACGTTTCGCTCTATAAAAGGATTCTAACTCGTTACGTTTCGCTCTAAAGGGATTCTAACCTGGGACGTTTCGATCTAAAGGGATTCTAACCCCGGACGTTTCGATCTAAAGGGATTCTAACCCCGGACGTTTCGCTCTTAAGGGATTCTAACCCGGGACGTTTCGCTCTAAAGGGATTATATTCAGGGACGTTTCGCTCTACACAGGAATTATAACCCGGGACGTTTCGCTCTACACAGGAATTATAACCCGGGACGTTTCGCTCTACACAGGAATTATAACCCGGGACGTTTCGCTCTACACAGGAATTATAACCCGGGACGTTTCGCTCTACACAGGAATTATAACCCGGGACGTTTTGCTCTATAAAGGGATTCTAACCCGGGACGTTTCACTCTAAATAAATTCTATTCCGGGACGTTTCGCTCTAAAGGGATTCTATTCCGGGACGTTTCACTCTAAATAAATTCTATTCCGGGACGTTTCGCTCTAAAAGGATTATAACCCTGGACGTTTTGCTCTATAAAGGGATTCTAACCCGGGACGTTTCACTCTAAATAAATTCTATTCAGGGACGTTTCGCTCTACACAGGCATTATAACCCTGGACGTTTCGCTCTAAAAGGATTCTAACCCTGGACGTTTCACTCTAAATAAATTCTATTCAGGGACGTTTCGCTCTAAAGGGATTATATTCCGGGACGTTTTGCTCTATAAAGGGATTCTAACCCGGGACGTTTCGCTCTTAAAGGATTCTAACCCGGACGTTTCGCTCTCATGGGGAGGCTTGAATCACGAAATCGAAGTTCTAAGCTGTCTCCCGTGATTTATCGTTAATTATAATTTTACAGTACTGTGACATTGTACCAGAATTACTACTGGTTGGGAACAAGATAGATCTGAATGGCTGTTTCGAATGCATCTCCATGGAGCAGGCACGACGTGTAAGTACAGTTACACCATTTCTTTAGAATTCGTTCTACAAATTATTTCAGTCTAAACATCTATTGGTAATAAGAAAGAAAATGGCATTATGCATTATTTCATCTAAGAAAATATGCAAACAACATCTACATGCTGTTGAACGTGTGTTGGATGATGGGCATATCTCAGAATGTAATAAATAGGGAATATTATGTTGCAGTAGTGATACTAGGTTTGGTATTGTACAGCGAGGGGCGCGGACATTTGATATCTCGCAAAACTGAAGGTCAAAAGAGATGTCAATGTGACCCCCCCCCCCCCCCCCCCCCCGAGTTGACGATACAAAACCATGTTTCGCTACTGCAACATTATTTTTCGTTTTATTATAAACATATAGTTATTATGTACTTTTTAATTACGATATGTCATTGTCATTCGGTGTTCATATCCAAATACAGGCAGTAATAAAACATAAAATGAAAAATAAAAGAAATACGAGTCGCGTCTGACGCTTTGGGTCTTTCTGCTACAGTGTATTGTTTAGACTCAGATCAGCCTGTAATACGCACAGTCTCACCAGGACATTCACTGTCCGTTTATACGTTAAACAGTCTCACCAGGACCTTCACTGTCCGTATATACGTTGTACAGTCTCACCAGGACCTCCACTGTCCGTCTATACGTTATACGGTCTCATCAGGACCTCCACTGTCCGTCTATACGTTATACAGTCTCACCAGGACCTCCATTGTTCGTTTATACGTTATAAGTCTCACCAGGACCTCCACTGTCCGTCTATACGTTATACGGTCTCACCAGGACCTCCACTGTTCGTCTATACGTTATACAGTCTCACCAGGACCTCCACTGCCCGTCTATACGTTATACAGTCTCACCAGGACATTCACTGTCCGTCTATACGTTATACAGTCTCACCAGGACCTCCACTGTCCGTCTATACGTTATACAGTCTCACCAGGACCTCCATTGTCCGGATATACGTTATACAGTCTCACCAGGACATTCACTGTCCGTCTATACGTTATACAGTCTCACCAGGACCTCCACTGTCCGTCTATACGTTATACAGTCTCACCAGGACATTCACTGTCCGTCTATACGTTATACAGTCTCACCAGGACATTCACTGTCCGTCTATACGTTATACAGTCTCACCAGGACATTCACTGTCCGTCTATACGTTATACGGTCTCACCAGGACCTCCATTGTCCGGATATACGTTATGCAGTCTCACCAGGACCTCCACTGTTCGTCTATACGTTATACAGTCTCACCAGGACCTCCACTGCCCGTCTATACGTTATACAGTCTCACCAGGACATTCACTGTCCGTCTATACGTTATACAGTCTCACCAGGACATTCACTGTCCGTCTATACGTTATACAGTCTCACCAGGACCTCCATTGTTCGTCTATACGTTATACAGTCTCACCAGGACATTCACTGTCCGTCTATACGTTATACGGTCTCACCAGGACCTCCACTGTTCGTCTATACGTTATACAGTCTCACCAGGACATTCACTGTCCGTCTATACGTTATACGGTCTCACCAGGACCTCCACTGTTCGTCTATACGTTATACGGTCTCACCAGGATCTTCACTGTTCGTATATACGTTATACGGTTTCACCAGGACCTTCACTGTCCGTATATACGTTGTACATTCTCACCAGGATCTCCACTGTCCGTATATACGTTATACGGTCTCACCAGGACCTCCACCGTCCGTCTATACATTATACGGTCTCACCAGGACCTTCACTGTCCGTCTATACGTTATACAGTCTCACCAGGACCTCCACTGTTCGTATATACGTTATACGGTCTCACCAGGACCTCCATTGTTCGTCTATACGTTATACAGTCTCACCAAGACCTCCACTGTCCGCCTATACGTTATACAGTCTCACCAGGACCTCCACTGTCCGTCTATACGTTATACGGTCTCACCAGGACCTCCACTGTCCGTATATACGTTATACGGTCTCACCAGGACCTCCACTGTCCGTATATACATTATACGGTCTCACCAGGACCTCCACTGTCCATCTATACGTTATACGGTCTCACCAGGACCTCCACTGTCCGTCTATACGTTATACAGTCTTACCAGGACATTCACTGTCCGTCTATACGTTATACGGTCTCACCAGGACCTCCACTGTCCGTCTATACGTTATACAGTCTCACCAGGACCTTCACTGTCCGTCTATACGTTATGCAGTATCACGAGGATCTCCACTGTCCGTATATACGTTATACAGTCTCACCAGGACCTCCACTGTTCGTCTATACGTTATACGGTCTCACCAGGATCTCCACTGTCCGTCTATACGTTGTACGGTCTCACCAGGACCTCCACTGTCCGTCTATACGTTGTACGGTCTCACCAGGACCTCCACTGTCCGTCTATACGTTATACAGTCTCACCAAGACCTTCACTGTCCGTCTATACGTTATACGGTCTCACCAGGACCTCCACTGTCCGTCTATACGTTATACATTCTCACCAGGATCTCCACTATCCGTCTATACGTTGTACGGTCTCACCAGGACCTCCACTGTCCGTATATACGTTATACAGTCTCACCAGGACATTCACTGTCCGTCTATACGTTATACATTCTCACCAGGATCTCCACTGTCCGTCTATACGTTGTACGGTCTCATCAGGACCTCCACTGTCCGTCTATACGTTATACAGTCTCACCAGGACCTTCACTGTCCGTCTATACGTTATACAGACGAACACAGAGTTGTAACACCACTATTTGTACTCCAATATACCTTTAACCCTTTCCCTCATATAGACGCTTTCTGATGCCTCTGCAGCAGACGGCTCTTTGAAAACATAGTGACAAAAGAAGAAATTGCTCAAAACGAGCAAAAGTCGTCTGCTGCATAATTGTCGTATGATGGAAAGGGTTAATCGATGAAAAACTGGATTCACGGATCATTATTGTTTAGAAACAACGTTGGAAATTGGTCATATGAGGAGATCTACAAGGAACAACTGGTTTCAATCGAGTTATATTTGAAACACAAATCTTGATATATAATCACTGCATTCTTGATATTAAATCACTGCATTCTTGATATTAAATCACTGTATTCTTGAGGACAGTTAACTTAAACATGTGGTATGCACGTTTCAGATGGCAGATTTAAACAATATAGAGTTTATAGAGGTCAGTGCGAAGAGGAACATAAATATTGAAAAGGCATTTGAAAACCTTATTAATCAGGTGTTTAGAAACAGAAACAGGGTAAGTATTTTTTACTGATCAAATGATAAACATAATTATGCCGGCCCGGGTTACTGATTCGGGGTCAATAAACTCTTTCCGAATAAACTTATTACATCTCCAATGAAAGTGTTTATTGAATGGAGATAGAAACATAGTGGCAAAAAGAGACATATTGAGCAATTTCTTTTTCCAGAATATATTTCAAAACGTCGTCCGAGATAATTGCGTCAATATGTCTTTGTATAGGGGATAGTGTTAGCTCTATTTAGGGCCTTATTACACCTGCGTATACAGTGTAGACTTAGGCGAGTCTGTGCATCCACACAGTCTCACCATAAAGAACAGCAAGCAAAATGTGTCATTTGTGTATTTGTGTTTGTGTTCTAAATGTCTTCAACTTATATGGCATATCATCGACGTCTTTGCGTACAGGGGTTCTACACTCGATCCCCATTTGGAAAGGCACATTCCGTACTAAAGAGCTATTTTGATCACGTATTGATCATGAATAAGTGTATTGTTACTTCGATCTATATGAAACACTGTTGGAAACGGTGTCTTTCCAATGTATAACTTTATTTAACCATTTCCCACATACAACAAATCTGCAGCAGCCGACTTTGAAAACACGCCGACAAAAACCTGAAAAATCTCAATAAAAGATAGCTTAATTGTTAAATAATGTTGAAAACATTGTGGCCAAAGGAAAAATTGCTCAATTTCACCTTCGGCCACTTTGTTTTCAAAAGTAGTCTGCTGCTATTGCGTCAAAATGCATCTGCAGGTGGGAAAGGGTTACAGCAATTCCACTGTCTAAGGAATTTGTATATGACTGTAAATCCTCTGTTTTCAGTTTTTCATCGAGCGTCAAGACAGCATCATATTACACAATCCAGTGAAAGTGGACTCGTCTTGTTGTAGTAGTTGATATAAACTGGAATTCTTCAAGTGTTTTACTAACTGTGATATTAACAATACACATTGTACCAGTACATATGTACAACTATACAGTGACCGACACTTCGTGTCGATTGTAGGAATCTTGTGGAGGATGTTTGGAATTATTGTGAGAAAAAGAAACAATTCGTTATCCCTTTCCCTCATATAGACGCTTTCTGACGCCTTTGCAGCGGACAGCCTTTTGAAAACATAGTGACAAAAGAAGAAATTGCTCAAAACGAGCAATATCTTCCTTTGTCACCATGTTTTCTTTCAACTCTATTCAGTTATCGTACTGTCATTTAATAAGGGAGTTTTTCCCCAAACAATGAACAATTTTCAAAGTTGTCTGCTGCAGATTTGTTGTATGTGGGAAAGGGTTAAAAACATCTACAACCAGTGATATCAAGCATCATGAATGTGCACAACATACCTCCCGACAGCGTTACCTTCAACTGTCCCAAGTAGGCCTAACACGTGACTGCACCTACCCCACGACAGCATTACCACCAATTCTGCTAATTAACACGTGACTCCAATAACTTAATTCGGATTAAGCGGTCAGAGAATACCCAAAACTGCCTGCCTATCCGTGCAGTCTTGTCCTGATTGTTAGTGTTGAATATCCAGTCGTTCAAGCATCTATGAAGGCTGCACAGGACAGTTATAACCAACAGCCGACGTTAGCAGTGTGCAATTCGGTCGTCTGCTGGATGATTTGTAGGCGTGAAAATGTTAAACCGTGCTCGAAAATGTTCAATTCAATTCTAAACATTAATGCAAATAATTATATTGGCAGTTGTATGTAATTGATATTATCACGCAGGTAATGTTATTTCCTAAAGGCTGGTGTTTATTTTATCCAAACACCACTTCAAACGAGGAAGTTATGGTGATTTCCTTAACAACACTATCATTGACGCAAAAACGTACGTTTTGACCTCAAAAACCATGTTATTTCAAAGGTATCATTCCACATTAATTAATATGTGATTTAGTTAATTAGAGTATTGAACGTGTAATGAGACACGTTTGTAATTGAAGATTGTTCTTTAAAGATTAGGAAATTCTCTCGCTGATAAATCATGTCAACTGTCGATAAATACTATGATATTTATTACATATATTGATATTACATAACCATCTCATTTGTACATGAACAATATTCATATTTATTATGTTGAAGTATATATATATATAGATGAGGAAGATCATTTGTCACATACTATTGTTTTGTAACAACAAGGGGATATAATTTGGGGGGTTTCTGTACTGAGTCATCAACAATCATAACACGTGACATGACAATAGTGTTTGATTAACCCTTTATCTGATACAGACGATATGTGACGCTAAAGCAGCAGACCACGTTTGCAATCAATGCAGACAAAAATGATGAATAGGATTGATTTATCTTTTTTCCAAATGTTATAAGAGTCAAACTAATGTTCAGGAATGTTCTCATATGATTTCAAAGCAGATATAATCATAAATCATATGAGGTTAATGGTAAATACCTTATATCGAAATGCCCATCAACCTGTATTTGAGGAAGAGACCGAGATATGTTATGAACACATGCAAAGCAGCCTTGTTAGAGTAATAAAGTTCATGCTGCTTTGCAAAGAATGGTAATGACAACTGAAGAAAGTTAACTGTTTAGTTACCACTGGTTGGTATAGTTTGTCTTACCGCCCTTTAAACTCGTCGTCATACTGATATAGTGGTCAAATACGGAGATAAATGCTTACAGACGCATCTTCAGCAGACGATTTTGAAAATATTGTTACAAAAGGACAAATTCATATTACTTAACCCTTTCCCTCATATAGACGCTTTCTAAAGCCTCCACAGCAGACGGCTTTTTGAAAACATGCTGGCAAAAGAAGAAATTGCTCAAAACGAGCAATTCAAGTTCTCTTTTTGTCACCATGTTTTCAACACTATTCAATTATTGTTCTTTCATTCAAAGGGAGTTTCAAATATTAAAAATGGCTGCCCTCCTTGACGCTAAGGGTAGCGGGATTAGCATTACGACTGACTGGCTGGTGTCAGGATAAAGGGACCAGTAGTACTGGTAACTTATCCAGGAAACGCCGTGATATAACTGAACAAATGTTGAAAGCGGCGTAAAACACCTTATCCATATACAACAAATCTGCAGCAGACGACTTTGTAAAAATTCTATCAAAATCTCTATAATAATTATAATTGATTTGAAAATGTTGTTGCAAACGGGGACATTTCTTAAAATGAGAAATATCAATTTTGTAATAATATTTTCATAACCAGTCTGCTGCAGATGCATCTAAATGTGTCGGCATTATGAAAAGGATTAGATACCTCAGTTAAACGAATTTATGAACTATCAACCTACACTATTTTCGATGGCATGTCATGGCATGGCTATGCCATCAGAAAAAGGGTAGGGTGATAGTTAAGATATGGAAAATCTCCATATTATTTATCTTTTGAAGTTCAAAACATTGTATTAAAGGTGAAATTTCTCATAACGAGCTTTTTGTTTTCTTTTATCACAATGGTCTGAAATGGTGTCTGCTGCAGATAAAATAAATTGCGTCTATATATCAGAAAGGGTTAAAACATTTGTTAATTAACTTGATTTTCTAAAAATAATATTCCAATCAGACCGATTCCTTATATGCATATAGTTCACAATAAATGGTAGTTTTACAACTTACAAAGAATATGCAGTATCTGACTTTGAAAACTTTTATTGAAAAGTATGGAATCTATTTAAAGGTATCGATTGTATTGAAAAGACAGCATAATTAGTGAAAATAGATGAAAACTGTATAGCAAAATGAGGAATTGCTCATTATGAGCAATTCTCCTTCTGCCAAACAATATTTTTAAAAGCATGTTGAATGTACAAAAGAAGGAAAGGGTGTAACCGTTCAAAATATTTCAGTATGCAAAGACTAATAGCTAAAATATCATATACAATAGAAACCGGAAAAGTCCACGGTATTCAAATGATATCTTTAACTCGATCTTTCTTTTCTAATTTTCTGCATGTACACAAAATGACAGTTTCTGAAAGAGATCAAACTTTTCCCACAGAAATTCAGTCCAATCATTATTTTTAATTGATACGATTATCTGTACACAATTTGTGCAATAAATGAGGAAAAAGAATTTCCGTTTTCATTATTCAATACCAAACCTATCCTTTATCATTGCCAGAATGTAAATTGATTGTCGCAAATATAATTAATCTTTTGCATGATACGATAGTTTAGTTTGAAAACATATCTTGAACATGTTTAACAGCTTGAAACTTGGAAGCTTATCTTTGACAAAACCTCGGTGGTGTAGTGGTAGAGCGACCACCTCGGTGGTGTAGTGGTAGAGCGACCACCTCGGTGGTGTAGTGGTAGAGCGACCACCTCGGTGGTGTAGTGGTAGAGCGACCACCTCGGTGGTGTAGTGGTAGAGCGACCACCTCGGTGGTGTAGTGGTAGTGCGACCACCTCGGTGGTGTAGTGGTAGAGCGACCACCTCGGTGGTGTAGTGGTAGAGCGACCACCTCGGTGGTGTAGTGGTAGCAAAACGGGTGTGGGAGGTCGCGGATTCGATCCCAGGCCGGGTCAAATCGAAGAGTTTACAAATGAAAGTAATGAAATACCCTCCTTTGACTTCAGAATTGTGGGTTTAGCAAAACGACTGACTTCCATAACGACTGACTTCCTGGTGTCAGGAAACATGGACAAGTAGTACTAGTAACTTACCAAGGAAATGCCGAGATATAACTGAATAACTGTAGAAAGCGGTGTAAAATACCAAACAAACAAATTGACGATATAATCATAAGCACTATAGAATTCTAATCGAGAATTCGCTTATCATGGATATTTCACTATACACGTTATAATATGTTTTCTAACGTCGCCTGAAGCAGACACATCGATATATTTGCAAACTGGTTAATTGTATTGTGATGTTTTCATGTGTTCATTGTTCTACTTGTATTGTGATGTTTTCATGTGTTCATTGTTTAGCAGACCTCTGAACGATATGCCATTTCGTAATTTCTAGCATCGTACTTCCAAGAACATGTATATCGACATGTAGACGCATTTTAACGCAAATGCATCTTTACATATCATTTGAAACATTATAGTAACGGGGAAACTGCTCAAAACGAGTATTCCTCATTTTATCACAATGTTTTCAACTTTATTCCATATTTATCTTTTCATTAATAGAGGTTTTCAAAGTTTGTATAAACATTATATCTACAGATCTGTGGTAGATGATGAAGTGTATCAAATAAACACGACTGAATACTGGCTCATTATGATGTCTTACGCTGGAATAATGCAATTTACCCCTCACCACATACAGCAAATATACAGGAGACGACTTTGAAAACTTATACACAAAACTATGGAACATCTAAATGTAAATTAAAGCACTTTATTGAATAAAGTCGAAAACAGTATGGCAAAATGAGAATTGCTCTCAATACGGTCTCTGTAACCACGACATCATGAAGACGGTCACATTTAATCCAGACACCGCTGCACCAGTCGCAATAATATCACTACGATCCGGATCGATTGGTTTGGGATTAACGCCGTTTTCAACATTTGTTTTCAGTCATATCACGGCGGACAGTTCACCTACTCATGTGTGTCATGGCTACCTCACACCAGTAATCCACACTACATACTTTCCAAGCAACTGACTGCTTTTCCCTCTAGTCTGTTAGCCCATTGGTGGAAGACGAATGACGCCTGTCATAGTGACTTTAGTCAAATGTCGGAAAGATTGTTAGCCGAGCTGGGTTTCGGACACACAACCCCTCGATTGACAGCCCGCGTCGCTACCGACTGAGCTGCCTGGACTCGGCACTACGATCCTGAATGGCAAACACGGAAGCAATTAATACCATTTAAAACATGTAAAGGCAATTGAACCGTGCTTAAACCTACATTGTGTCTGTCCATTATTGGCTGATGCAAAGTTCATGTAGATGCATGTGAGACAGCTTGTAACGTCACCTGAACTCAGCATTGTTTGCCATTTAGCTATCTTAATATCCCACAAACTCTCATTACATCAAAAATGTAGTCGCCCGTTTTAGAGCATGGAAGAGTCTACTTTAGGACATTCGGAGCTGAAGGAGTTAGCGTTTTGGAACGGTATTTTATAAATAAATATATAATATATCTCTAACAGAAGTGTCCATATAACAAACAATATATGACATTACGATCACTTAAAAAGTTAAAATATTTTATTTTTGGACGCAAAACACTCAAACGTATCTTCCATAATGAAGAGAACTCTATAATTATTCCATATCAATAAACAAATCTCCGATGTTATTTTTGGACGAAAAATACCCAAATATTTATCTTCCATAATAAAGAGAACCTCATAGCTATCTATAAACAAATCTCCGTTGTTAGCTTTCTAAAAATGAAAATTATTTAATAATAGGTAATTTGCGACTCACAATATAGATAGTAATCTTCAGGGGTAGGGCTTTAAACACAACATACGACAATCATTCCATAACTGATAAATAATTACTACAATTATTTAGAAAATAAAAGTATTGACGTCATTCAAAAATATAGTTCGAACTTTTGCTTGATTAGTCAGTTAAATATGAACTATTTCTGTAATTGTCTGTGACCAGTATGATAATGTTTCCTCTTCGTCGTAAACATTTTCCAATTTATTTTGCACGCAGCGCGACGTTTACATGCACATCTACATTTTGCAAGGTATGATTAAGCGAAAGGCGCGCGAATTTAACTTGAAGTTTGGTATAGAAATATATTCCATAAGATACAAAGTATACCCTCTCTGTTATTCAAAATAACATGTGAGAATAGACCGAAAAATAATAATTACATCTAAGTTAACATTTGAAAGAGCCTATTGAACAGTGGTAAAACAGTTTGAAAACCTCAAAGAAGTTCTGAATCTAGGCCTATAGAACTTGACAAACATGGCCATATCTATACCGCCCATTAGATAATGTAATTATTTATCCATAATTCGTGGTTTTGTACTAACAAATAATCTTATCAATTTTCATTGATATATTCAAAGTGGTCTCGTGGATGATTAATGAATTATTAAAACATAGTTATTAGATAACCTAGCGAACATCGACACACATCAAACCAGTGTTTACAAAGCATTGTAGACACTGATCGCCCAGCAAACGGTTGATTAATAGGAGCTCCACACCGTTTTAAACAGTATTTCAGTTATATCACGATAGCTAGTTAATCTAATCATATGTTGTCTGGCCTCTATCACTAATATACCACCCATCATTCTCCAGCGTCGACTGACTACTTTTCTAACAGGTCTTGACATGTATTGGTGGAACACGAATGAGTGTTATCAATATATGAGCCGTCCCGCGAGAAAACCAACAGTATGGACTCTGCGTAAAGTATCGACCCAGATCAGCCTAAGCATGCCGCGCGGGCTTACCCGGATAGACACTTTTCGCCTCCAGTTGATTATCTGTTTCAGGAACTCTTTACCTCTATTCCCCTGAGACGGAATGTGTTGGCCCGGATCAGTCTGCGCGGACTGCGCAGACTGATCTGGATCGATACATTACGCAGAAGTCATAATGTTGGTTTTCTCGCGGGACGGCTGATATGTCAGAGTGAATGGGTTAGCCGGGGTTCGAACTCACGGGCCCTGAATATAGAGTAACGTTGTATTATTTCATATCTATAAATAAAATATAAAATGTCCAAACTCAAAGGAAGGATAAATATGATTTGGGTTTAATTCCAACAACCTTACTTAGAGCTAAGTAAAACTTAAACACTTAAAAGCATATTTCATCATTTGTGTTTACCTTATAATAATAATGAAAACATATTTCATTTCTTAGTATTGTTAGTCAGCAAGGTAAGTAGTTATGTCAACTTAATTATTGACTTAAAAACATTCCACCTTTCATGTTTTACAAAATATTAGGGGAACTAAAATGATTAAATATGCTTTTAGCTAAGTATTGGTTGATGGAGCTGGACCCAGAATTGTCCAATGACAAGTAGGTTACAATTTAATTCAGATCTTTAGGAGTAAAAACGATTCATTACGTTGCAGATTTTATCTTTTGATCCCGAGTCGCATTACCTTCTCCTTTCAATCTCGAATACAGAATAAATACTCGAAATATCACAAGTGGTTACTAAGTCTACACAGTGTATAGAACGTTAGAGAGAGGCGGGACCCCTACCCATAGCCTGTATACCGGGGCTCACCCCATAATCAGCGTTTATTGAGTCAAATCGGTCAAATCGAATCCTTATTTAGAAGCATTCTAAATAGAGGACATACTCTTATCTTGGACTACAAAACCAGTTTGAATTAAATTGTGTTTAAACGTTATAACTCTTTCCCACATACTCCAAATCTGCAGCAGACGACCTTGAAAAACTCGTAGGCAAAGATTATAGAAAATCTCTAGAAATGAAAAAAAAAACTAATTGAATTAAGCTGGATATATCATGAGCAATTTCTCTTTTGGCACATAGTTTTGAAAAGGCGTCTGCTGCAGATGCGTACGAAAGATTCTGCTTGTTGAAGAATGTTAAGAACGTCATGTACGAAGAGGCAACAAGACACGAACATCGAATTCGTGGTACAATTACGTATTTGACTGTTATATCCTCCGATCTTCTTCTTTGACAGTCTTTAACTTGGTATTTTCAATCACTACTCGACCCCTATTAACCGATACTGACATCGTTTAGTTCTTAACTAGACCTCAGAGTTTATGCTAGAGGTGCATATGCACGCACTAAAGACTTAGCATCTGATCTGGATCTGCACTGTTCGCAAATTAGTCATAGACTGTTTCAAGAGACGTCTGTAAAACAGAATATGTATTAATCGCAAGCATGGATGCGTGCGCAGATTCTTTTCCATACGTGTACTAATTACGTTAATGTTGGTTTTCGTAGGGCGCTGCTCAAATACTTTGCTTATGTTTAATTCTTTCAGCTCATAATTCCTTAAAGTAGACTCTTCCATGTTAACAATCGGGCGACTCTTTATATAATAAGAGTTTGGGAATATTATTATAACTAAAATGTAAAACGATGCCGATATTTAGGTGAGACAGCAAGTTGTTACGACCTGACTTACCTGAATGTGTATTTTGTTTTCATAAACCTCAATATTTCCATCGCGCTGAAAGTGTTAAAGTAAAACTTATCTAACGATGAATTGGTACGTTTTATCTTAATTTGTTTTTTAAAAGAATAATAAATCGGTTTATTGAAGGGGAGGGAGACCCCACCAGGACCTTCAATTCTTAGCCCGCTTTACGCAACTTTAAATAGCATGGTTTTACGTATCGTATTCAAAACGACCTTAGATCAGCTTAGCCCTTTCCCATATACAGACGCTTGCTGACGCCTCTGCAGCAGACGACATTGAAACGAGTGTTGCTAAAGGAGAAATTGCTCATTGCTACACTGTTTACAACTCTATTCTATAGTTCTACATACATTTATAGAAATTTGACATATTTTTGTCTTGATATTTTTTAAGCCGTCTGCTGCAGAATGTGAGAAAGAGTTAAACATTCGTGCAGTTAGTTCTTGGTATACATTGTTTGCTGGTTTATTATCAATATCCAATTAAGAAAAGTCTATAACTATCAGGATATTGTCGAAACGTTATAAGCTTTAAGTGCTAATCTTTTTCCTTTTGAAATGTGTTACTTTATACTATGTAACTTTTATGTGTTATTATATACTATTTAACTTTTATGTGTTATTATATACTATGTAACGTGTATGTGTTATTTTATACTATGTGACTTTTATGTGTTATTTTATACTATGCAACTGTTATGTGTTATTTTTATACTATGTAACTTTTATGTGTTATTTTATACTATGTAACTTTTATGTGTTATTGTATACTATGCAACTTGTATGTGTTGTTTTATACTATGTAACTTTTATGTGTTATGTGTTACTATGTAACGGTTTAAAGGTAATGATAATGCGATATGCCATGAACATCCAATATGTTTCTTATCATTTATATGTATGTATTAGTATGCGTAAAATATATTCACATATATTTCTTACATTTCCATATATGTTCAACCTCATCTATGTATTGATAGAATATATTTGTCGAAACAACATTGTGCGCAAGGTTGTCTTGACTTGATATATGTATTATATAGTATATCATTCATATGCATGTAACTAGAAACTTTGTAAAGTTTACGTTACTGAATAAAGAGATCTTGAATCTTGAATCATCTTTTATTAAGCAGTTAATGTTTTACATTGTGAAATAATAGGAGAGCTTCCCACAATGTTTGACAGTGTGTAAGAAACGGTTTATATGTTTACCGTTGGTGCTTTATCCGATATATCTACATAGCTGCGCCTGGCGATTTTGGATATTATTGCATCTACATAGTCTAACCAAATTGTTAAAAGTGCGCCTACATGCAAAATAGCCGTAGATGCAACATTTGGCACTGGTGTAACGTCAATTTTACATTAAAGGATGTAACGTAGATCGTTCGTATTATTCTGAACTATTTATCTCTTTTCCACATGCAGATGACATTTTGGCGCATCAGACGACTTTTGAAAACATTCTCGTGAAAGAAGAAACTGTTCATTATTATAGAGTTTTTCCCTTTTGCCATAATATTTGTAATCCTATTTATTAAGTATACTTTCATTTATGGAGATGTTCATTATTGTTTCTAAATGTTTTCCAGGGGCGTAACTTTGCAATAATCAATGTGTAGGCCGTCTCGTGAGAAAAACAACATTGTGGACTCTGCGTAAAGTATCGACCCGGATCAGCCTAAGCATACCACACAGGCCTACGCGGATAGAAACTGTTCGCCTCCTGTGGATTTTCTGTTTCAGGAATAACTACTCTATACATCTATCCCCCTAAGACGGAATGTGTCGTCCGGATCAGTCTTTGCGGACAGCGCAGGTTGATCTGGTCGATACATTACGCAGATGTCTATCGCCGCAGCTGCATTTTGGGGCATTTTGAGAAAAACATGTGTAGGCACGTGCCTACAGTGCCTAAAGGCAGCTACGCCCCTGTTTTCAGAGTCGTTTGTTACAAATTTGTCGTCGTAAATGGGTAAGATTAAATATTTGACAAGGAGAGAGAATCACATAACTTTAGGGTAAAACAGTAATTCTTGACCCAGATATTAGAATACCAATAAAAGATTAGGTTGTTGGAGTTGGTCTTACTTCGGCAAACATATTTGGGTCGCGTTACGCAAAAACAGACCTTCAGGAGAGTTTCGGTAGGCGAAGATGCAGAACAACTCCAACGCAATGTGATCTGTACATTCCCCGTTCGCCGTCGAGCCATACAAGCTTTCTAGAAGCCTCTAGCAACTGGCAATGGTCACATTCAGATTATATAAGTACCCAATTCGAGCGTAATTGTCATCAATTAATAATCTGTTTCCGGCAAACAACAATTTGCAGCAGACGGATTTAAAAACGCTTCCACAAAAAATACGTAAAATATTTATAATTGTAAATATTATCATTTAATAGAGTTGAAAACATTGACAAACGAAGACATTGCTCCTTATGAGCAATTTCTCTTTTTGACACAATGTTTTCAAAAGTCGTCTGCTGTAGAGACGTCAGAAAGAGACTGTATGTGGGGGAAGTGTTAAACTTGTTGGAAGGTCCGTTTTTGTTTAGAGCGGCTCATTTATCTTGTTATTGACACATTGCAATAAGCTTTGACCTTTTTTATATTTGAAATGTCATTTTCCTGCCCCAGGAGGCTCTACTATCTATTTTCAGATTCCAACGTTGACTTAGGGACATTAATATTTACCCTTTCCAACATACAATACATCGGGAATGATAAACCACGAGAAAACCAACATTATGGTTCTGTGTAATGTATCGACCCAGATCGGCCTTCGTAGTTCGCGCAGGCTAATCCGTGCCGACACATTCCGTCTCAGGGGGATATGGGTATAGAGTAATGATACCTGAAACAGAAAACCCACAGGAGGCGATACGTGTCTGTCCGGGTTAGCGTGCGCGGCATGCTTAGGCTGATCAAGTCGATACTTTACGCACAATGTGAATCCACAATGTTGGTTTTCTCGTGGAACCAGCACGTTTATTTTCTCGTTTATTGAATATACTTGAAAACATTGAGGCTATCGTGATTTCTTTCTTCTTCAGCCTCAATGCTTTCGTAAGTCATGTGTTGCAGATGTGGCAAAATGCGTTCATAATTTGAAAAAAGCCAATGACACCATAGACCAAAATGATTATATTTGAATGAATAACAATACGTAATTATGTTACATACATCACTTATTGAACCAGGCACAACGGAATTTAGCCTTAAGTAATTCTTAAATACTTAAGGTCGTATTTCATCATTTTTTGTTTTTTTCCTTACATCGTGCCCAACTATCGTATTTCTTGACAAGTATTGTTAATCAGTAATTCACAATATCACTTCTTATGTCATAATAGTCAATCATTTTTGTAATGAATGAACGCTGGAATGTGTTCCAACCTCACTTAAGATTTAAATTATTATTTAGCGCTTAGCATGAATGGTGGAATGTCAGCCGTAATACGTGTTAATTGGGTTTTCTTTTACAGAGGATAATTGACGCCTCTGACACTTTGTTTAAAACATTGTGCCAGAGGAAGAAATTGCTCAACATGATCAGGTGTTATGGTTGATATCTTTTTGTTTTTACTATTCAGTCAGGTCTCATTAATGTTAATTCTTTCCGACATACAACTCATCTTAAAATGGATATCGAAAAGAGTTGAAAAATATTGTTGCGACGAAAGGAGTAATTGCTAATTATGAGTTATCTAATCTTTTACCACAATGTTTTCAAAAGTAGTCTGCTTCAGATCCGTTTAAAAACGCCTCTATATGTGAGAGGGAGTTAAAGATAGAACATTATCAAGGAAGAGACACATGCTGATTCAGAACAAGTTCAATGGTCCATCCCCCCTCCAGAATAATTGTGATAATCGACATCTCAATGAGAAAAGACAATAAAGATTATCCTAGTTTGTTTCATATATATATGAGCCGTTCGACGAGAAAACCAACATTATGAACTCTGCGTAATCTATCGACCTAGATCTGCCTGCGCAGTCCGCGAAGGATACTCCGGGCCTACACATTCCAACTCGTGGGGTGGGGGTGGGGGGGGGGGGGGCGGGTGTGTGTGTGTGTGTGGGGGGGGGGGGGAATAGAGGTATACAGAAAATCCGCAGTAGTCTAAAATAGTCTGTCCGAGTTAGCCTGCGCCGTACGCTTAGGCTGATCCGAGTCGATACTTTACGCAGAGTCCACATTATTGGTTTTTCTCGTGGAACGGCTCATTTACAAACCAATTTGTTTTACATATTTAGCCTAGTTTTAGTTCATAAGGTTCATTAAACGATCGTAAAATAACATTTTCGTAGTCAAAATAAATTGTATGGAATGTTTACTTTACATTATGAGCGTGAATGTCGGAAACCTGTATTTGTGTGACAAGTGTCGATAAATATTCCCCTGTGAATCTCCGCTATCTGATCCAAATTCACACCGAATGCCAGACGTATCTTGGAATCATCTGTGTCTAGTTGACGATCGGTGAAAAGCAAAATCAATAAATGCAGAAACGCAGGTTCATCTGAATCTACACTGCCTGCAGAAGCGATGAGGTTGGCTATCATGTATCGCTGCTCTCATATAGAAATTCAATTAACTTTTTGTTTCTCTTGTCCATTGAAATATTGAAGAGTAAGTACATATGTACATGTACATGACTTGTGATTATTATTTCAGGACAAGTTGAAGAGATGTAACATGTTTGAGATAAAGAAAATAGTTTTAATCTGTTTTCAATGTGAAAACAAAGAATTTATAAGTAACTCGTGTTTTAAAATTGAACATAGTGAAGGGAGGGAAAGAACAACACGGGGAATACTGTTTGACAATGTTTGTTTATGTATTTAATTGACTCGACAAGTATGTATTCAAGTTACGATAGATTTTCTCTCTCAGTCCGTTTGAATGTCCATTTAAAGCAATATTTGTTTTACAGTTTTTACAAACACACGGGCTTTCAATAGCTACCGAATAACTTACTGAGTTCATTGCTGAATTCAATTTCCTATATAAGCTTCTTTGCTATTGAGCAAACGTAGAGAGTATAATAGTCCTTACTTCACCCCTATGTTTGGTTACAGGCATAGATTATCCACCATGTCAAATAATAATAATAATTGATGATAATAATCAATAATAATAATAATAATAATAATAATAATAATAATAATAATAATAATAATATGACTAATACTAATAATAATAATTCAAGAAAATAATAGTAATAAACATTAAATGATAATAAAAATTAAGTTCTAATAACAAAATACATTCAAATGTTCTTTATTCGTCTACGACTAGATTATGCAATGTCTTAGACCATGACTTAGACCATGACTTAGTATTTCAAGCGGTTATCCAAATCATGCAAACAGGAATAATGTAACAATGTTTCCCGTGTACATCGTTAAACATGCAAGGGTTATAAGTAATCAATTTAACCATCTATTTGATATGAAGCGACTGTTTGATATATCATTATTTAAACTGCGAGTAATTGGCCTTGGAAAAAACCCTCAACTTATTATTTTGCGGCCACATTTTAATTTTAAACCATGGCTTATATACCTGATAGCATGCGCGTCCGTCCATAATGTCACCTGCGACACAATCACACAACGTAGACTCTGATGGACCCTGGTATACACAGTGAGGGAGCTTCAGCTTCACTCTCCACTTTCATTTAATACACACATCAGGACATATCATTAATCTGGCTCATACTCGTCATTCTAACTGGGTTATTCCTTAACGTTTACAATATTAACTTGTTATTCCGTAACGTTTACAATATTAACTTGTTATTCCGTAACGTTTACAATATTAACTTGTTATTTAGATGTTTCAATCCAGGGCCGGGTAATACTAAATACTTTTTAAATGGTAGAAATGGCGGCCCTCCTCCTTTACGCTCAGGGTGACGTGGTTATCAGTAGTACTGGTGACTCGCTCGCTGGTGTCAGGATTAATGGACCAGTAGTACTGGTGACTCGCTGGTGTCAGGATTAATGGACCAGTAGTACTGGTGACTCGCTGGTGTCAGGATGAATAGACCAGTAGTACTGGTGCCTCGCTGGTGTCAGGATTAATAGACCAGTAGTACTGGTGACTCGCAGGTGTCAGGATGAATAAACCAGTAGTACTGGTGACTCGCTGGTGTCAGGATTAATAGACCAGTAGTACTGGTGACTCGCTGGTGTCAGGATGAATAGACCAGTAGTACTGGTGACTCGCTGGTGTCAGGATGAATAGACCAGTAGTACTGGTGACTCGCTGGTGTCAGGATGAATAGACCAGTAGTACTGGTGATTCGCTGGTGTCAGGATTAATAGACCAGTAGTACTGGTGATTCGCTGGTGTCAGGATTAATAGACCAGTAGTATTGGTAACAAACACCGGACTATAACTGAACAATTGTTCAAAGTGGCGTACAACACCAAACCATCAATGAAGTACATGTTACATGCTTGTTTTACCTTTATCCTCGGATTATTCTAAAAACATTCGTTCTCAAACAAAATATATATTCTAAAAAGCCCTGCAGCATGTATATAACTCTAATACATCATGGATCATTATTTTCCGATGATTTTTATTACATTTTGCAACCCGAGAGAAACAACATTATTTTGACAAGAATGAAAACTGCATTCATAAGTTGTGATGCGCTCTGCGTAAACCAACTGTAGGGCATTTGCGACCGGTGTAGATTCAGATCAAACAGATAATTCGCACGGCCTGATATGACTCTGCACTGTTCGCCAATGAATCAAAGAAATTGTTGTAATGCAATATACAGTTGTATCCTTAGACATAGTTCCTTTATTCAAACGTCTATTGGTTACGCTGAGGTTGATGTTCCTGGAGCAATACTCAGATTTTAAACTCTAGTACAGGCTTGTTTTATCGCCTTTGAATTTTCCTTACGTTGATCATTCTGAAAATACATGTGCTCATAACAATATCCACCATTTTCTCCAACCAATCTTATTATACCCCCAGATACATAGTATATGGGGGCTATATAGGAGTCACGCTTGACGGACGGTCGGTTTGTTTGTCGGTCCGTTGGTCTGTTGACATTTCTTGTGAACACTATTTCTCAGCAACCCTTGGTCAGACTTCAATATAACTTCACAAGAATGATTGATACCAAGCCTAGTTGTGCATATTATCGGCTTGTTGCACTGGAATTGTTTTTAAATGAGTTATGGCCCCTTGAATTTCTCATATATATGTATATTGTCAGGCACCAGCTGGGGGTATTCATCACCTTCAGTGATATTTCTAGTTTCATTCTAGATTTGAATTATATTGTAAATTTCAAAGAAACACAGTTTTTGATCGCAGACATTCAGACAAAGCCTGTTGCATTTAGAAATTAAATTAGAATACAAATCGTAGTTAGGGTTAGGGTTAGGCAAATCCGGAAATACGGACCAAGAAGTCTATGTCAAATAAGGTAAACCATACAAAGGTCATCAAAAGTGAACTTTAATGTTGGATATCAGTACTTATTCATTCGAACCAACATTATAAAAATGTAGACGTACTTAACGCAACTATGAATGACTTTATTTATATATTACATGGATTTAAAATGTAAATTTAATCGGCTTAACCCAAATACCCTAGAACCAACGTGTTGACTTAATTCCAACATTCCAATTTCAATTGAATAAAAACAATGCCTTGAAGAGATTGCTAGACGAAGTTATTGCTAATTACGCTATGATAGCATTAATTCCACTTAATATATAAGGTAGATTATAAATTAAAATAAGCCCTTTTTAAGATAAACGCATTGTCCGAAATTGCATTGCATACAGAAATTACTGAGTATATGAAAATGTTTATTTTTACCTCACATATATTATAACGTGTCAGACATTCAAGAAAAAAGTGCATCATATGAAACAAACATATGTACAGCAACGAAAGGGTGAATTGGTCCTTTTGTATAGTGGTATCAAGCATTTGGTGCTGGTATAAACGTAATATAACATAACATAACATAACATAATTTCATTGGCATAAACATATGCAAATGTTTTAAGTAAAGTACATCAAAGGAGGTTTTTCGCAAAGAGTAGAAAGTTTAGTACAACTCAAATGACCTTTAATTGTCATCAATAGATTTTTTTCAGCTGACCTTTTAACCTTACAGCATCAGAGGTATTTAAAAAGGTTTAACTTCTTTCATGAAAGTTATCCTCACTTTTATTTCGTTAATCCAATTTAAAACTGACTACCCTTTCCCAAACAGCAAACATGTTTGCCAACATTTTTACAATATGGAAACTCTCCATAAATAAATGCATTAATCATTGTATCATTGTAAACATAAAGGGGAGAATATGCTTATTAAATGATCATTCAACACCAATGCAATAGCTACATTCACTTGTTTCGTACTAACGCAAAGTAGCTGTGTGTGTTATAAAATAGATGTGGTTGAATTATCGTAAAATAATAATAAAATCCGGCAGAATAAAATGGCGAATTTAAGTGTTTCTTTGACAAAATTTAACGTAAAATATCTCACACCGCTGCACAAATGCTCTATGTGCACATAGGAAACATTGGCCAGTGAAGGAACGCTATCCAGGCATTCACTAACAGTTGTGAGTATAGCATCGTCCGTATTCGTGGGCACTCAAGGTACCACTGCTCAGTCGTCAAATGATAAGTCCGTCCGTTGGAAATGTCACAAATTAGCTTTTGTGAACAGTGTAGATCAATATCAAACTGTGCACCCGTACAATCTGGCCAAGTTCTACACTGTACACATAGTATTCACATAGGCTTGTCAGAAGCTTCTGTCAACGTGTGTAGATTATGATATGACGGAGAACATGTACAGGTTGATCTGAACCTACACTGTTCACCCGCACGAATGGGATCACTTAAAACTGCTTTACTGTTGTGGTGCGTAAGTGTCGTCTACAATAAAGGAAACAAAAACGTTCCAATGAACACAGCCGGTGCTTTTAAGAAGACAATTCAAATTATCTAAAACTAATAAAATTGAAGTATGGGGGACGGACGGACGTACTCATGAAGTGTATTTGTGGGTTTATTTCTTTTGTTTGAAACGTGTGGGTTGCAACCCACAAGTATGCTATTCATTCCGTAATTATTCCCCTTTTACGGAATGAATAGCATTAATATGCAAATAAGATACCCGTTATAAAACAAACAAACAAAATATTTATCTAAGTGTCTTTATAAGGAAGGTGGGTGGGCTTTTGGGCTCTCACCAGGACGGACAGACGAGAGAGAAGTGAGCATTTCCGACTCGTTTCCTAACAAACATGAGGCACAGAAGCGGCTGTAAAATTGGGAACGTTTCAAGTGAAGTTTTAATTCAAAAGTGAAAGCGTTTTGGCAAATGTAAAAAATGCTCATTTTGAATATCGTCTTTATTTACAGAGTTCGAATACGTCGTCTGATTCAGAAGCGACACAAGTCGTTTAAATTTGATTACCGAAAAATACGTCTTCTAATAGATGTGGCTGTATTGTTAAGAAGGATACAGCTGTAAAAAGGGAAAGTTTAATCTTTCCTATTTGTCAACGCATTTTGTAGCATCGGCAGCAATTGACTTTTGAAAAAAAATGTTGCAAACGGAGAAATTGCTCATACTGCGCAATTTCCACTTTTGACACTGTATTGTTTCAATTTAGAACATGTTTGTTAATAACATTTTTATATCTAAAGAGCTGCCATAGTATTTCCTATATGTTTTCAAATTCAAGTTGTTGTATGTGTCAAAGGGATAAAGTGTATATAGTTCACGGATGTAGATTTTTAATAATACAGCATTGTAAACCGTGGTTCGTGACCGAATTCACCTTTATATTCCCTTTATATATGATAAATAATCTTTCATAAAGAAAAGTAAATAAAATATTTGTCAACACGTAACACCATATCTTTCTTAAGCGTTCACAAAGGCCAGAATAACAGTTATTGCTCTTAAAGTTTCACCGAAAATTGCTGTCTCTTCTGAAATAGATAAAGCGATCTTTCCCCGATTCGCTACCGAAAGAAACGTCTTCTCTGAAATAAAGGAAGACATTTTTGAAATATCAAAATAAGTTAAATTTTAACATAGGGTTGAAAACATTTTTTGAACAAAAAGAAGTCACTTCAAATCATGAGGAATTTATTTTCACAAACGATTTTTTTAAGGTCATCTTCTACAGAATGGTCGAATAGCGTGTGTTTCAGGTAATTTATTTAAAGTGCGCCAATATAACTCTAAAAACATTTCAATTTCAAGCGAACAAGACAACAATATGCTTATTACTTGTATATTCGTTGATGTTTTATCGGTTTTCTTAAATATAGAATATCATGTCAGCTGTCAGCTGTTTCGCATCCCATACAATATTTCACGATGGTAAAATCTGACGGGTAAAAGGAAAAGTATCTAATCATCAACAACAAACACTTGTGAGAAATTCTCGATAAGTATCCGCTTGTTATACCTCGTTAAATGGTTATAAACTGTTTAATATAGACCCATAAATCTCTCTCTGAAAACCTATTAAATTTAAATTTGAAAGTTTAAAGGGTAAGTACAAATAATAACGACCCATATTTAGAGTTGGAATAGTCACCTTGCCGGGATAAATTAGTGAACCTATATACTGTTAACCTTTTTTCACATACAAATCTACAGGTGACTTTAAAACTATTTTTAAAAACATCAAGATTAGAATATGGAGAATACTGTTATTAGATAAAGTTAAACCTTGTGGCAAACGGAGATATTGCTCATTGTGAACACATTTTCCTTTTGTTACAATGCTTTTTAATGTTGTCTTCTGCAGATTCGTCCAAATGCGCCTATAAGTGGTACAAGGTTAAACGCCTATAAGTGGTATATGGTTACACGCCTATAAGTGGTACAAGGTTAAACGCCTATAAGTGGTACACGGTTGAACGCCTACAAGTGGTACAAAGATTAAACGCCTATAAGTGGTACAAAGGTTAAACGCTTATAAGTGGTACAATGGTTAAACGCCTATAAGTGGTACACAGGTTAAACGCATATAAGTGGTACAAAGGTAAACGCCTATAAGTGGTACAAGGTTAAACGCCTATCAGTGGTACAAGGTTAAACGCCTATAAGTGGTACAAAAAGGTTAAACGCATATAAGAGGTACAAAAGGTTAAACGCCTATAAGTGGTACAAGGTTAAACGCCTTTAAGTGGTACAAAGGTTAAACGCATATAAGTTGTACAACGTTTAAACGCCTATAAGTGGTACAAGGTTAAACGCATATAAGTGGTTCAAGGTTAAACGCCTATATAAGTGGTACAAGGTTAAACGCCTATAAGTGGTACAAGGTTAAACGCCTATAAGTGGTACAAAGGTTAAACGCCTATAAGCTGTACACGGTTAAACGCCTATAAGTGGTACAAGGTTAAACACCTATAAGTGGTACAAGGTTAAACGCCTATAAGTGGTACAAGGCTCAACGCCTATAAGTGGTACAAGGTTAAACGCCTATAAGTGGTTCAAGGTTAAACGCCTATAAGTGGTTCAAGGTTACATTCCTATAAGTGGTACAAGGTTACACGCCTATAAGTGGTACAAGGTTAAACACCTATAAGTGGTTCAAGGTTACATTCCTATAAGTCATACAAGGTTACACGCTTATAATTGGTACATGGTTAAACGCCTATACGTGGTACAAGGTTAAACGCCTATAAGTGGTACACGGTTACACGCTTATAAGTGGTACAATGTTAAACGCCTATAAGTGGTACAATGTTAAACGCCTATAAGTGGAACAAGGACATGGTTAGACGCCTATAACTGGAACAAGGACAAGGTTAAACGCCTATAAGTGGTTCAAGATTAAACGCCTATAATTGGTAGCATCATCCATTTTTGTTCTATATCTACGTGGCATTTCGTACAAACAAATCAATAAGCTAATTTGCAAATAGCAAGGTATATCCAGATTAGAATGCACGAATGTGCAATCTGATCTTGGTATACATTTCCTCAAAGTTAGTTGAAGTTCGAGTAGTGCATTATTAACACAAACTTATTTACAATGATGCATAGCTGGGTAAGAGTTAAATACGCTTTAATCTCTAGTACCATTTTTATACCTCATTTACATTAATTATCTGATTGATCAGCTAGTAAAGAACAAGCTAGGTCTTCAGATAGAAGGGTCTAGTTTTTGTGCCCCGTCCTTTGCAGATGATATGACAGTTTTATCGTTGTCTAGTAAATCCTTACAAGATATGATCAACATGTGCCATCAGTATTCTTGTATATGGAGATTCCAATATAATCCAACTAAGTGCGCCATTGTCACTTTTAACGAATCTAAGCGAGCATTTGCAAGCAGGTCACGGTCCTGGTTTGTTGGTAACGAAGAAATTCAGGAAAAAGACGAGTTCGTCCACTTAGGCATTCTTTGTAATAAATACAACAGTTCAACCTCGATAATTAAACATGTTGATCGAAAAATAAGAGGTACCTTTTTCGGTATGATTAAAGAGGGATTACATAAAAATGGTTTAAATCCTATGACTCTTCTAACAATATATAACTCTGTAGTTCTCCCTAGGGCCCTTTTTGGCTGTGAGCTGTAACAGGATCTTTCTGACCGGGATCGTCTGACCTTGGAAAGGTCACATCGACTCTGCCTTAAACAAATTCAGGGACTACATATTAGATCAAGAACAGACATTATTCTTGGTCTAATTGAGGCTCTTCCAATTGAAGCGGAGATAGAAAAGAACAAGCTTATGTTCCTTGGTCAGCTTTGCCGGTTAGAGAGGGACTGTTCAACAAAAGATATGTTTGTACTACGCCTTTGTTCTTTTCAAATGACGCTTATTAAAACAGGATTTATATCAGATGTATCGACCCTGTTACACAAATATGATCTGTATTATGTGTTGCAAGACTATGTTTCTTAAGGAACTTTCCCTAGTAAATTCATATGGAAAAGGCATATGATAGATGAATGGACTACGAGAACTTCCTCTGAACAATTTGTACTGTATAGGCAAATACAAAAGACATTCTCTGAAAGTCCTGTTTGGTCTTTTGCAAGACATAATCCGAGTATGCTGCGTGCTTGTTTCTCCGTGGCACAGTTGATTGCATATATGTCTTTTACAGAACCGACTTGCTCGAGATGTGATAATGTCGACATATGCACTAATTTAACAGAACATATTTTGATCAACTGTGCTATGGTTCAGACCTGCAGGGACTCGTTTGAACGAATTGTCGTAAGACATTTTGATTCTAATGTATGTAACTTGTTACGTTCCTTGAACGGTCAGGCATATATGAGGTCTCTGTTTGGTTTAAATACTAATTTAGTTCACGTTTTACATGATGACTACGACATTTTCTATAACAAAGTTATTATTTTTCTTCACACTGCATGGAATTATTACAGACATGCAATAAAGATAACAATGCCAGAGTATACAGATGACTGATTATGTGTGATTAATGACCGCAATAACAGTAAACTTCTTACGGGTAACAAACTCTTGATAGCATTGGGAGAAAAGGATAACTAGGTCACAGTTAGGAATTTAAGCAGACGCACCAATATCGTATCATGTTTGATCAGTTAATCAGTTAACCTGATGCATAGGTAATTTTATAATTACTTGATATATGTCTATGTTCTTTATTGAACACTTCTTATTTTGTTTCGGTGAAGTTTTCTATAAGGGGTCTCATAGTCATTGGCAGAGAATAATCCACCATTCCCCTTCGGTTTGAACTGGTTGCATGCGCAAAGCATATATTGGGTTTGTTAATCGTATGATCACAGACACCACAAGACATGTTGATCTGACAGCTTGAGGGGACAGTGGTATTCACATAGCGACATACATGTACAGCTGTATTATATTCGTATTTCTATGCATTTATATTTTTTTCTGTTCTTTTTGTTTTTCAAATTGTCTTTATACTTTTGTATATTATTGATCTTCATTATATGGAGGAAACAAAGATTTAAATAAATAAAAAAATAAATAAGCATGGACTAATAATCCCTTGGCGAAGACAGGTTACGTCAGGCACAATGGCATTTATGAATCATCAAGAAAAAGAAAATAACCGAACCAGAGTCACTGTAAAGCAATTACGTACCCAATCTCAAAAAGCTTTTGGAATGTTTGCACGACGAAAGAGTAAAACGGCAACGATCCTGATCTGACTGTGCCGAACGAAGCATATGTTGATCTGGGTCTTCATTTGTGAAACCGGACTCATTTGTGGTCACATTGTGGTGGTGTTTTTCTTCCACTTATTGGTAATTAGTACAATAAAGAAAACACTAATTGTCAGTTTGTTTAACTATGAACTGATTTGCTTGGCACAAACGCACCATGCGTAGGTTTTCACGTAATGTGGCTCATTTGTAGTTTCATTATATGATTTCTTTCTACCATTAATTGATAATTAGCGCAATAAAGAAAAAACTAATTGTCTGTTTGTTAACTTTTTACTTATTTTCCTGTCGCAAACACCTCCTACGTAGGTTTCTGTGTTACTCGGCACATTAGTTGTAACCTTATATTGTTGTTTTTCTACCATTAATTATTGATAAATACTGTAATAAAGAAAACACTAATTGTATGTTTGTTAGACGACCGAATAGTTTTACACATATACTATTTAGAAAGAAGCTTATTAAGTTGAGTCGGGTAAAACAGAATCATGTTAATCACTTAAAGAGGTTTATCAGTGGAATAATAAATTGGAGTAAAATGTTCAGCTATATGTCGACCAGGTCACCAATAGGACGACGGCCAGTTCATCTAACGTCTTTATCCTGACTTTCCCGCACCAGTTCTCCTCACATCATTTCCCCGGGACAACTGGCTACCTTTACGCATAGACTAATAATCCCTTGGCGAAGACAGGTTACGTCAGGCACAATGGCATTTATGAATCATCAAGAAATAGGAATAACCGAACCAGAGTTCGAATTATAATTCCTGGTTTGATAGCCCTCGACGAAGGTAAGGGCTTTATTAATTGATTGACGCGCTGTGAAATAAAACGGTTGAATGTTGCGACCAGTGTAGACCCAGATGAAAAGGCGCAGCCACGCAGTCTGATATGGCACTGAATTGTTCGCCAATAATTCATAAAATATTTTAAGAAACTTCCATTTGAAGCACAGACAAAACTTCTTCCGAACATGACATACTTAGGTTAAACTTGTTTTCCCGGAGCTCCGGTCTAAGTCATTTTCAAAACTGTGACTCTTTTATTTGTCGTTCAAAAGAAGAGAGAGGATTAGAATATTTAAAGAGTAGTTTTAAATTTTAAACACATTTCCCCTGAGTTGATATTGAAAGATATGCAGCTATGCACGTCTTACATTCAACAGTTTATAAATCGTATATCGGTCACTTCGTTAAAAAGACGAATATTATTTTACTATAAATTAAAAATACACAATTAAAAGAGTTGGTTGGCACGAATGAAAACGTTCCGAAAACAACGTTTTAGTCTGAATTTATATATGACCAGTAAATACGAGTTAAATCAACAACAACAATAACAAAACCCGGAAGCAAGTGAATATTTATTTTCTACGAATCTATACGGTTAACCGAGTAACCGGTTACACACTTATACGAGTAACCGGTTAGTAATATCGGTAACCGTTGCCATCCCTAGTTTATATACATGCTGGTGGCCAATTTAAATCGTGCTTGTGGTTAGGTTTTGTTCGTGCTAGTGACCAGTTTCTATACATGCTTGTGGTCAGTTGTTATACATGCTTGTGGTCAGTTGTTATACACGCTGGTGGTCAGTTGTTATACGTGCTGGTGGTTAGTTGTTATACATGCTGGTGGTCTTTTTTGTACATGTTGGAGGTCAGTTTTTATACAGGCTTGTGGTCGGTCAGTTTGTGTATATACTGATGGTTAGTTTTGTGTAGTCCTACATGCTAGTAGTCAGCTCATATACATACTGGTGGGCAGTTTTTGCATGTGCTGGTGGCCAGTTTGTGTTTTTCTGGTTGTCAGTTTGTGTTCATTCTATTTCACAGTTTGTGTATAGCTGGTTGTCAGTTTGTGTGCATGCTTGTGGTCATTTTTATACGTGCTTGCGGCCAGTTTTTGTTCGTACTTGTGGTCAGTTTTTATTCAAACTTTTTAAACATGCTGGAGGTCCGTTTGTGTTCGTGCTGGTGGTCAGTTTTTATACATGCTGGTATCCAGTTTTTGTTCGTGCTGGTGGTCAATATATATATACATGCTGGTGGCCAGTTTTTGTTCTTGCTGGTGGTCAGTTTGTATACATGCTGGTGGTCAGTTTTGTTCTTGCTTGTGTTCTGTTTTTGTATGTGCTGGTGGCCAGTTTGTGTTTTTCTGGTTGTCAGTTTGTGTTCATTCTATTTCACAGTTTGTGTATAGCTGGTTGTCAGTTTGTGTGCATGATTGTGGTCATTTTTATACGTTCTTGCGGCCAGTTTTTGTTCGTACTTGTCGTCAGTTTTTATTCAAACTTTTTAAACATGCTGGAGGTCCGTTTGTGTTCGTGCTGGTGGTCAGTTTTTATACATGCTGGTATCCAGTTTTTGTTCGTGCTGGGGGTCAATATATATATACATGCTGGTGGTCAGTTTTTGTTCTTGCTGGTGGTCAGTTTTTATACATGCTGGAGGTCAGTATATATACATGCTGGTGGTCAGTTTTGTTCTTGCTTGTGTTCTGTTTTTGTTCGTGCTGGTGGCCGGTTTCTATACATGCTAGTTGTCAGTTTTTAAACATGCTGGTGGCCAGTTTTTAGACATGCTGGTGGTCAGTTTCTGTACATGCTTGCGGCCAGTTTATATATATACTGGTGGCTAGTTTATATGCATGCTGGTGGTCAGTTTCTATACATGCTGGTGGTCAGTTTTTAAACATGCTGGTGTCCAGTTTCTATACATGCTGGTGGCCAGTTTTTATATATGCCGGTTGTCAGTTTATATACATGCTGGTGGCCGGTTTATATTCATGCTGGTGGCTAATTTTGTCCGTGTTTGTGGTTAGTTTTTTGTTCGTGCTGGAGACCAGTTTCTATACATACTTATGGTCAGTTTCAGTACATGCTGGAGGTCAGTTTCTATACATGCTGGTGGTCAGTTGTTATACATGCTGGTGGTCATTTTGTACATGCTTGAGGTCAGTTTTTATACAGGCTTGTGGTCAGTTTGTGTATATGCTGACGGTTAGTTTTTGTACATGCTGGTACTCAGTTTATATACATACTGGTGGACAGTTTTTATATATGCTGGTGGCCATTTTTTTTTCTGGTTGTCAGTTTTTGTTTATGATGTTTCACAGTTTGTGTACATTGCTGGTTGTCAGTTTGTGACATGCCTTTGGTCATTTTTTATACATTTTTTATACATGCTGGTGACCAGTTTTTGTTCGTGCTTGTGGTCAGTTTTTGTTCGTGCTGGTGGTCATTTTTTATACATGCTGGAGGTCCGTTTTTGTTCGTGCTGGTGGTCAGTTTTTATACATGCTGGTTGCCAGTTTATGTTCGTGCTGGTGGTCAGATTTTATGCATACTGGTGGCCATGATTTGTTCGTGCTGGTGGTCAGTTTGTATACATGCTGGAGGTCAGTGTTTATACATGCTTGTCGTCAGTTTGTATACAGGCTGGTGGTTAGTATGCATAAATGCTGTAGGTCAGTTTTTATACATGCTGGAGGTCAATTTGTGTACATGCTGGTTGTTATCTTGTATACATGCTGGTTGTCATCTTGTATACATGCCGGTGGCCAGTTTTTGTTCGTGGTTAGTTTTTGTTCGTGCTTGTGGTCAGTTTTAATACATGCTGGTGGTCATTTTTTATACATGCTGGTGGTCAGTATTTGTTCGTGCTGGTAGTCAGTGTTTTATAGGTGCTTGTGATCATTTTTCATACACGCTAGTGGTCTGTATATGTACATGCTGGTGGTCAGTTTTATTTATGCTGGTTGACAGTTTGTGTACATGCTGGTTGTCAGTTTTTATTCATGCTTGTGATCATTTTTCATACACGCTAGTGGTCAGCTTTTGTACAAGCTGGTGGTCAGTTTTAATACTTGCTGGTGGTTAGTTTTTGTACATGCTGGTGGTCAGTGTTTATACATGCTTGTGGTCAGTTTTATACATGTTGTTGGTTTTCAAACATGCTGATAGTCAGTTTGTGTACATACTGAAGGTCAGTGTGTGTACGTGCTGGTGATCAGTTTTTGGAAGGTGATTATTATGTAATAATCTCCTTCCTATGCGATTGCCTACTGACCCTAATGGAATATGCCCTATAACATCTAATTCTACAGGAACTTTTTTTTATACATACGCTAATCAATATAGTGCGATGAATTCAAAGTAAACTCTACCTAATATAGTCTTTTCATGTACAATCAGTTGAATAAAGAATACATTTGTACACTTAATTTTCAAACTGAAAATGTATTTGCGTCTTATGAAATGAATTCTATTTCAAGAAATACAACTATTTCTGCAGTAAACAGTATTATGTATATTCCTACGCACCACGCTTTTGTGAACTACACGAACTAGGTCAATTCGAGGACAGTTCATGTCGTCGAATTAATAAAAAAGAACAAATCGACATTTCGTAGAGAAAGCAAAAGTTATATAAATCAACATGTAAACAGCATCGTTGTGATCTATAATGAAGTTATTGAATTATTTTCATACTTTAATTTATAATTGTATGATGAGGGATGTTACAGGAAGGTTTCTGATGTTTTGTACCACTGACTTTACGCAATTCGACAATGTAGGTTTCGTACCACTGCCTATACGTAATTTGACAATGTCGGACATATACATTTTTGTATAAACCAACTATTTGATAAACGATTTTCCATAATTTTGTCCATATGTTTTCAAACTCATCCGCTGCAGACTTGTTGTATTTGGGGGAAAGGGTTAATTTAAGTTGCGGTTATTGCCAGTAATATTTCATTGGGAGGAAAGTAGGGACAAATCAAAGGGTAATTTTCAATTAACTTTATAAAACGATAATAAAGGAACGAAATCAACGGTAATAACACCAACACACCATTGAATGATTAGTTATATTTTTTTCAAATCAATAGCTATCCTTAATTAATACTTTCAGTAATGGATGCGAAATGTTTTCAAAGCTGATGCAAATTTCATAAAACATTGTTGGATAAAGAGAAATTAGGTACAATGAGTAGTTTCCCAAAAAATGTGCTAATTTATCCTGATTATTACAACTTTCAGTTATATTTCTTACATTTCCTCTAGTATATTCATTTATAGGTATTTATATCATTTATATACATTATATATGCATATATATATTTACTAATCGAAACGTTGTGGAAAAAGGAAAAATTCCCTCTCAGATATTTTCAAAATCGTCTTCTGCAGGTTTCTAATATTTACCTTATAATTTGTTAAATACATATTTTCCTTGAACGTAGTTTAATGCATTAACTACTTCCAGACGCATCATTCGGAGACCTGGGATAAATTTCTCATGTTTTGTCACAATGTTGTCAATAGTTGTGTGCTAGGGAGAAGTATTAGTTATCTGGTAATGCACGAAGGGTGTGTTCCCCGAACGCCGCCTACTCGACTTAATATGTATTAGGGGATATGGGGGCATTGTAAAGGGTAAATTACAGAATGATTATATAAAAAGGATTGATTGATTGGACTTTAAAGACGTGTTCAACAATTGTTCAGTCATATCACGGCGGCCAGTTCATATATTCATGTGTTTCCTGGCTTTCTCACACACAGAATCCACACAACATTCTTTCATAGCAAATGGCTGCTTTTCCACATATACTGTTAGCCCATTGGTGAAAGATGAATGACGCGTGTCACATTGACTTTTGTCAAACGACGGAAAAATGTTGGCCGAGCTTGGATTTGAACTCACAACCGCTGGATTGACAGCCCGCGGGAAAGGAGAAAGATGAGGAAATCACTTTTCCTGAAATGGTATGGTAAAATCGATCTCATGCATACTGGATAAACACCCTAACACGTTGCCTCTTTAGCTCTTGAAAGAAAACTGTTGTGGGAAAATGTAACATTACGTTTCAATCAATCAGATTTCATCCGAATGTCTAATTGTTTTAAATTGTCTAATATTTGAAAGTGTTTGAATCCACACTTTACGCGTAATACACATCTAAATAAAATTATATCTATAAAGATCTGATCATCGTTAGATATCATGATATGATTTAAATTTTATAACACTTTCTTAATGTGCTTGTAATGTGACAATTGATTTGAATTGAGGGCACACTTATACTTAATTATGCTTTTATGCAAAGAGATCTGCTCATACCTTGCATACAATTCATTATCCCATCGGAACCTGGCTGACATCACTCTAAAATCACCTTCCAGCAGTACCTTCAGTACTTTGATTATACAAGCTGGTGGTCAGTTTTTATACGTGCTGGTGGTACATTTTCGAACATGTGATTTTTCAAGGAGTCAAGTATGAGATGAAGCATGCAGCAGTAAGTTTTGGGAAAACCAGCCTTTGTGTAGTTCCGACAAGTGTTGAATCAGATTACCCGACGTATCCACTTAAATTTCATTCTTCACCCATTCGGCCCCGAAACCTTCAAGACATATCTGAAGAGCATTGTACATTTGGAATGGATAGCGTAAAGGCGTTAGATCAGTATCTTTTCTTGTCACGAACATCCTGATGTGGAAATACTTTACTAACGCCATAGTTTCTAATTCGAACGCGTTCGTATAGATTGTTTGAATGAAGTTTAAGCAAATTCAAATATATTGACATTTTTTCCTTTTACAGATGATTAAAACCATTATATGATAGAGGAGAAGTTGATAAAAACATCATTCATTTCTCTTTTTCCCAAAATGTTTCAATCATATATCAATAACAGTTGATTTCCACGTGAATTTCTTTATGTCTAAATGAGACGATCTGAAGACATTCTCTGTTAGATTACATAGTTACTCGATAATGACGGAAAACAGCGGGTAATTATAACGTGGGAATGCATAGAAAAGAAATTAGAAGTTCACTTGCAAATTGTACAGTGAATATCACACGAGATGTAGTCACATTAAAACTGTTGCTTCATTTCTTTAATTCTATCACATTTATCTACATCAATTGCATAAATTATATGCTACTGTCTTGTATCATTTCCCACTTGCAGACGTTTTATAACGCAACTGCAGCAGACAACTTTTGAAAACAATGAGGCAAAAAGGAGAAATTTCTCATAATAAGTAATTTCTCCGTTTGCCACAACGTTTTCAACTTTGTTTAATGCATTTACTTTCAGTTATAGATTGTCTATATTGTTGTCTTGATGTTTTTGAAAGTCAACAGCTGAAGAGTTGTGGTATGTGGGAAAGGGTTAAGTGTTTCCTTATTTCATACAATAGTTTCAACGCATGGGAATAGTTTTGTCTTGCTTTCTGCGTTTAAAAACCACTTATGGGCGAGGGAATCTTTGGGATAACCTAAACCTACAATTACTGACGAAACATGAAAAGGTCAATCTAAAACACTGTTAATCTTAATCTAGTATGTCAAGAACAATGTTACAATTAAATATTCTTAAAATTCTTAAAATTGCTTATCAAAATACGGCTATTAAAATAAATCTACGAAATCCGGATCTCACAACGTTTTATAAAGAAGTTTGCAAAGGGTTTCAATGAACCAAATTGAATTGCAATACATTAATAGAAATACGTTTGACATAACGTTTCCCAGGGATGAAAGTACGTGCGGTATTTAAGTCTATTCGAACCAGTGTGAAACGACAGGTTGTGTCTTCTCAAGAGTGTTTGTTGGCCTCCTGTAGGTCGTCATTAGGTGATCAATTCGAATCAAAACACTTTTCTGTCACATTTCTGTCACATTTCTGTCCCTTTCTCTGGTAAAGACGATCATTCGTATCATCGCTGTGGAGGAATTTTAAAAGTCGTGTGGAAGAAGATGAATTTAATAAAAGAATAAAGCTATTTCTCCATTTCAAACAATGTTTTCCAATAATATATACCTGGGGTTGTGAGTTCGAATCCCTGCTCGGCCAACTTTCTTTCCGACGTTTGACAAAAGTCATTGCGACATGCGTCATTCGTCTTCCACCAATGGGCTATCAGTCTATGTGGAAAAGCAGCCAGTTGCTTGGGAAGATTTTTGTTTGGAGTACTGGTGTGAGAAAACCAGGAAACATATGAGTAGGTGAACTGGCCGCCGTGATATGACTGAGAAATTGTTAAAAACGGCGTTAAACCCCAATCAATCAATCAATCAATCAATCCAATAATATAACTAAAACAGATTACGTGAAATATCATATCATGTACATATTTAATAAATCCTCGAGAAAGAATTCATAGACATCAAAATGCATTTGATGAAACGAATTTCGAACAGCAGTCATTTGACACGGAGTTGCATATTGTTGGATGGGGGATAGATAGCTGGTGGCTACACAACAGAAGGTATGAAATATAAATTGCAACATTATCTACCATCCTGGGTTTGTAAACACGATGATAATGTCAGTAAACGAATGGATAATGTCAGTAAACGAGTAAACGAGAGGATAATGTCCGTAAACGAGAGGATAATGTCCGTAAACGAGAGGATAATGTCAGTAAACGAGAGAATAATGTCAGTAAACGAGAGGATAATGTCAGTAAACGAGTAAACGAGAGGATCATGTCAGTAAACGAGTAAACGTGTAAACGAGAGGATCATGTCAGTAAACGAGAGGATAATGTCAGTAAACGAGTAAACGAGAAGATAATGTCAGTAAACGAGAGGATAATGGCAGTAAACGAGTAAACGAGAGGATAATGTCAGTAAACGAGAGGATAATGTCAGTAAACGAGAGGATAATGTCAGTAAACGAGAGGATAATGTCAGTAAACGAGTAAACGAGAGGATCATGTCAGTAAACGAGAGGATAATGTCAGTAAAAGAGTAAACGAGAGGATAATGTCAGTAAACGAGAGGATAATGTCAGTAAACGAGAGGATAATATCAGTAAACGAGAGGATAATGTCAGTAAAAGAGTAAACGAGTAATCGAGATGATAATGTCAGTAAATGAGTAAACGAGAGGATACTGTCAGTAAAGGAGTAAACGAGAGGATAATGTCAGTAACGGAGTAAACGAGAGGATAATGTCAGTAAACGAGTAATCGAGAGGATAATGTCAATAAACGAGTAAACTAGAGGATAATGTCAGTAAATGAGTAAACGAGAGGATACTGTCAGTAAACGAGAGGATAATGTCAGTAAACTAGAGGATAAAGTCAGTAAATGAGTAAACGAGAGGGTAATGTCAGTAAACGAGAGGATATTTCCATCGCATCTGCAGCAAAATGAATTTTTGAGAAAATTGTGGCAAGAGAAGAAATTATTTTTGATATGCAATTTTCTCATTTTTCCAAAAACGTTTTAAACTTTTTCAATGATTATCATTATATATATTTGCCTAGATGTTTTCAAAGATGTTTGGGAAAGTGTTGAATTCTGCTTATCCCAATTTTCAATCGCTCGACTGGTATCTCGTCAACTGTCAAGTAACACTTTTCTTAAATGAAACAGTTTCAGCATTATCCCCGATGAAGTAAACGCGATGGGTTTGGATAATGTCGTGCAGAGGTAATAATGGTTGTTTGGTGTGATACAGTTGATGTTTTCTACTTTAACACGAACACAATCACTTCGGAGACATTTTCGACCTATCTACATGTTCCAACTGCCTACACATTGATCAATAGAACTAACCTTTCAAGAGAGAAAAGGATAATACACAATGGGAAGAATAGTTTTGTTTTTGTTTATTGACGAATGTTTTTTGTTTCAATGTACAATCTTATCAGTAAGTTGATAGAGCATTTAAACCTTTTGTCTTCATTGTATGAGTGAATTCAAACTATGCAGCCTTTAATGTACCAAATAATTCTTTTTGCCAGATATGCCCCACAGAGACATTCCTGAACATTTTCTCGTTTTGCCACAATATGAACAGCTCTTATTTAAAAGATTACACTTTCATTATTATATGTTTTCCACAGGTTTGATTACATGTCTTCAAAGTCGTCTGCTGCAGATTTGTTGTATGTGAGAAAGGGTTAATGCATTTCCGTACATGTATATCAAAGAATCAAACGTGCCCTCGCATCCTCATAATTATCGGGGTTTAAATCGTGGTGAGGTTATATTCAACGGCAGTCGTGTCGATTTTAATGGCACCCAGACTTGTAAAAGGGAAATATTGCTCACGATAAGCAATTCCTCCTTTTCAAAAGAAAAAAGATTTCAACTGTATCTCAAATATAATATTCTATATATTTTATTTCAATATGAATTGAAATATATAAAAGTATTACACAATTTACACAATATTGTTTTTATCAACAATGCGACTCTAAAACATTAGGTAAGGGATGACAAACTTGAGATGCATTTGAATCACATACATAGCCAACCACTCCCACACTCCTCCAGCGATGATAGTCATCTTCGCCTGTTTCATTATATCAACTCCCCTCTTTTTAGTGAAGTCTGTAGCATCCAAGTCATGAAATGAGCGTCGATCGCCCTGCGAAAACCAACCACAAGGCATTTGGGACCAGTGCAGATCTCGATCAGTCAGCGCATTCGCACATTCGATTCGGTTCTGCACTTTTCATCAATTAGTCATTAGGAGCTTTCAATACACTTCTTTAAAGCAGTATCCATATTGATTCTTAGTGTGAATGCGCATGCGGGTCTTAATTCGTAGTTGTATTAATTACCTGTCAATTGGTGTTCCACAACTATTATGTATCCTGAATTCGAAAGTCGTCTGCTGCACATACGTTTACTCACATCGCAATATCTGATACGTGCAATCATGGCATACGGTAATCATGACCAATTACCATGATTAACATGAATCCTGATTCCGAAAGTTGTCTGCTGCAGATGCGTCGAAAACGTTTTCATATCGAAAACGGTTAACCCATTCCCTCATACGACAATTCTGCAGCAAACGATTTTGAACATATATTGTCAAAACATAGAAAATATCCATAAGTGAATGGATAACCTATGACAAAAAGTGGAAAACATTATGGCAAATGGAGAAATTGCACGTTTTGTGCAATTTCTTCTTTTGTCACTATGTTTTCAAAAAGCCGTCTGCTGCAGAGGCGTCAGAAAGCGTCTATATGAGGGAAAGGGTTAATTAACATACCAGTATATTCTATGACGTAACGAATACATTCTGATGAGTGTAATCCTAGCCAATGGTAATGATGACCAATTTGGTCCTGTACAATGTTCGCCCAATACCGTTGTGATTAATTACATGACAGAGAGTTACGTAACTTTGAAGTGACAGTAATTGGAGGATTCCTGTTGAGTTACGTCATCTTAACCAAGGCAGTTTATACTCCCTAGTTTTAAAAATACCATGATTAATTTATTATAGTTTTTCGCGGTTTTCAACAGTGTTTCAGTAATATCGCGGCGGTCAGTTCCACACAATATTCTTCACAGGAAACTTGCTACTTTCTTACACTTGGATCACCTGTGTGACACTTATCACAATGCCCCTTGTCAATCATTGGAAAGAACGAATGATCAAACCGGGATTCGAACCCATGACCCCTGACCTTGTGTTTTAATATATAAATAGTTTTCCCGATATTTGTCTGAACATGGCACCTTTTCGCGCATACACCAAAAAGTGCAGGAGACGATTTTGAAATCTGCACAATTATCTCTAAATGTAAGTATAACCATGTTGACAAATTGACGAATTGTTCTTTGTGAGCAATTTTTCTCTTGTCAGGTTGTTTTCAATAGTCGTCTGCTGCAAATGCGTGAAAATATGTCTGCAAGTCGAAAAGGGTTAACAGACTGAAAACACTAAAACAAGTCGCCACGTCACAGATATACGGACATGGAGATGAGTTCAAAGGCGTACATTTTAATTTAAAACAGACTGGTTAGTTCAGTAAGTAAAGGCCGAGCCCCGGTAGTTCAGTCGGTAGTGACGCGGTATGTCAATCCAGGAGTTTCGAGTTCAAACCCGAGCTCGGACAACATTCTTTCCGACTTTTGACAACGGTGCGTCAAGCGTCAATTATCTTACTCAAAAGTGGAAAACAGCAAGTTGGCTGGGAAAGACGGTTGTGAGAACACTGGTGTGAGAAAACTAGGAAGAATATTGATATGTGAACTGGCCGCCGTGATATGACTGACAACATGTTGAAAAGGCGTTAAACCCAAATCAACCAGGCAGTAAAAGACGAGCAAAATCTAACCATTTCAGGCATACCACAAATCTGCAATAGTTATCTTGGCAAATATATCGAAACTATCTATTACTACTATTATTGAATAAAGTTGAACAAATGTGGCATAATGAAACATTGTTCCTTTGCGTCAATATGCGGCTATGTACGGTATGAAACGGGTAACAACACCAATCAGTGGAAACACAAAGTTAGATAAAAAAGGAATAGACTAGAGTAAGATAAGGGTGCATTACAATTATATTTATCCCGGTTCTGTCTGAACAACATGTTGATGGAGAACAAATTGA
>JASEVX010000001.1:105923907-105964804 GCA_031761405.1 Serripes groenlandicus | reverse complement strand
CTTAAAATTCTTAAAATTGCTTATCAAAATACGGCTATTAAAATAAATCTACGAAATCCGGATCTCACAACGTTTTATAAAGAAGTTTGCAAAGGGTTTCAATGAACCAAATTGAATTGCAATACATTAATAGAAATACGTTTGACATAACGTTTCCCAGGGATGAAAGTACGTGCGGTATTTAAGTCTATTCGAACCAGTGTGAAACGACAGGTTGTGTCTTCTCAAGAGTGTTTGTTGGCCTCCTGTAGGTCGTCATTAGGTGATCAATTCGAATCAAAACACTTTTCTGTCACATTTCTGTCACATTTCTGTCCCTTTCTCTGGTAAAGACGATCATTCGTATCATCGCTGTGGAGGAATTTTAAAAGTCGTGTGGAAGAAGATGAATTTAATAAAAGAATAAAGCTATTTCTCCATTTCAAACAATGTTTTCCAATAATATATACCTGGGGTTGTGAGTTCGAATCCCTGCTCGGCCAACTTTCTTTCCGACGTTTGACAAAAGTCATTGCGACATGCGTCATTCGTCTTCCACCAATGGGCTATCAGTCTATGTGGAAAAGCAGCCAGTTGCTTGGGAAGATTTTTGTTTGGAGTACTGGTGTGAGAAAACCAGGAAACATATGAGTAGGTGAACTGGCCGCCGTGATATAACTGAGAAATTGTTAAAAACGGCGTTAAACCCCAATCAATCAATCCAATAATATAACTAAAACAGATTACGTGAAATATCATATCATGTACATATTTAATAAATCCTCGAGAAAGAATTCATGGACATCAAAATGCATTTGATGAAACGAATTTCGAACAGCAGTCATTTGACACGGAGTTGCATATTGTTGGATGAGGGGGGGGCGGGGGGGGGGGGGGGGGGGGGGCGGGGGGGGGGGGGGGGGGGGTAGATAGCTGGTGGCTACACAACAGAAGGTATGAAATAAATTGCAACATTATCTACCATCCTGGGTTTGTAAACACGATGATAATGTCAGTAAACGAATGGATAATGTCAGTAAACGAGTAAACGAGAGGATAATGTCCGTAAACGAGAGGATAATGTCCGTAAACGATGAGGATAATGTCAGTAAACGAGAGGATAATGTCAGTAAACGAGAGGATAATGTCAGTAAACGAGTAAACGAGAGGATCATGTCAGTAAACGAGTAAACGTGTAAACGAGAGGATCATGTCAGTAAACGAGAGGATAATGTCAGTAAACGAGTAAACGAGAGGATAATGTCAGTAAACGAGAGGATAATGTCAGTAAACGAGTAAACGAGAGGATAATGTCAGTAAACGAGTAAACGAGAGGATAATGTCAGTAAACGAAGTAAACGAGAGGATAATGTCAGTAAACGAGTAAACGAGAGGATAATGTCAGTAAACGAGAGGATAATGGCAGTAAACGAAGAGGATAATGGCAGTAAACGAGAGGATAATGGCAGTCAACGAGAGGATAATGTCAGTAAACGAGTAAACGAGAGGATCATGTCAGTAAACGAGAGGATAATGTCAGTAAAAGAGTAAACGAGAGGATAATGTCAGTAAACGAGAGGATAATGTCAGTAAACGAGAGGATAATATCAGTAAACGAGAGGATAATGTCAGTAAAAGAGTAAACGAGAGGATAATGTCAGTAAACGAGTAATCGAGATGATAATGTCAGTAAACGAGTAAACTAGAGGATAATGTCAGTAAAGGAGTAAACTAGAGGATAATGTCAGTAAAGGAGTAAACGAGAGGATAATGTCAGTAAACGAGTAATCGAGGGAATAATGTCAATAAACGAGTAAACTAGAGGATAATGTCAGTAAATGAGTAAACGAGAGGATAATGTCAGTAAAAGAGAGGATAATGTCAGTAAACTAGAGGATAAAGTCAGTAAATGAGTAAACGAGAGGATATTTCCATCGCATCTGCAGCAAAATGAATGTTTGAGAACATTGTGGCAAGAGAAGAAATTATTTTTGATATGCAATTTTCTCATTTTTCCAAAAACGTTTTAATCTTTTTCAATGATTATCATTATATATATTTGCCTAGATGTTTTCAAAGATGTTTGGGAAAGTGTTGAATTCTGCTTATCCCAATTTTCAATCGCTCGACTGGTATCTCGTCAACTGTCAAGTAACCCTTTTCTTAAATGAAATAGTTTCAGCATTATCCCCGGTGAAGTAAACGCGATGGGTTTGGATAATGTCGTGCAGAGGTAATATTGGTTGTTTGTGTGTGATACAGTTGATGTTTTCTACTTTAACACGAACACAATCACTTCGGAGACATTTTCGACCTATCTACATGTTCCAACTGCCTACACATTGATCAATAGAACTAACCTTTCAAGAGAGAAAAGGATAATACACAATGGGAAAAATAGTTTTGTTTTTGTTTATTGACGAATGTTTTTTGATTTCAATGTACAATCTTATCAGTAAGTTGATAGAGCATTTAAACCTTTTGTCTTCATTGTATGAGTGAATTCAAACTATGCAGCCTTAAATGTACAAAATAATTCTTTTTGCACAGATATGCCCCACAGAGACATTCTGAACATGTTCTCGTTTTGCCACAATATGAACAGCTCTTATTTAAAAGATTACACTTTCATTATTATATGTTTTCCACAGTTTTGCCTACATGTCTTCAAAGTCGTCTGCTGCAGATTTGTTGTATGTGAGAAAGGGTTAATGCATTTCCGTACATGTATATCAAAGAGTCAAACGTGCCCTCGCATCCTCATAATTATCGGGGTTTAAATCGTGGTGAGGTTATATTCAACGGCAGTCGTGTCGATTTTAATGGCACCCAGACTTGTAAAAGGGAAATATTGCTCACGATAAGCAATTCCTCCTTTTCAAAAGAAAAAAGATTTCAACTGTATCTCAAATATAATATTCTATATATTTTATTTCAATATGAATTGAAATATATAAAAGTATTACACAATTTACACAATATTGTTTTTATCAACAATGCGACTCTAAAACATTAGGTAAGGGATGACAAACTTGAGATGCATTTGAATCACATACATAGCCAACCACTCCCACACTCCTCCAGCGATGATAGTCATCTTCGCCTGTTTCATTATATCAACTCCCCTCTTTTTAGTGAAGTCTGTAGCATCCAAGTCATGAAATGAGCGTCGATCGCCCTGCGAAAACCAACCACAAGGCATTTGGGACCAGTGCAGATCTCGATCAGTCAGCGCATTCGCACATTCGATTCGGTTCTGCACTTTTCATCAATTAGTCATTAGGAGCTTTCAATACACTGCTTTAAAGCAGTATCCATATTGATTCTTAGTGTGAATGCGCATGCGGGTCTTAATTCGTAGTTGTATTAATTACCTGTCAATTGGTGTTCCACAACTATTATGTATCCTGAATTCGAAAGTCGTCTGCTGCACATACGTTTACTCACATCGCAATATCTGATACGTGCAATCATGGCATACGGTAATCATGACCAATTACCATGATTAACATGAATCCTGATTCCGAAAGTTGTCTGCTGCAGATGCGTCGAAAACGTTTTCATATCGAAAACGGTTAACCCTTTCCCTCATACGACAATTCTGCAGCAGACGATTTTGAACATATATTGTCAACACATAGAAAATATCCATAAGTGAATGGATAACCTATGACAAAAAGTGGAAAACATTATGGCAAATGCAGAGGCGTCAGAAAGCGTCTATATGAGGGAAAGGGTTAATTAACATACCAGTATATTCTATGACGTAATGAATACATTCTGATGAGTGTAATCCTAGCCAATGGTAATGATGACCAATTTGGTCCGGTACAATGTTCGCCCAATACCGTTGTGATTAATTACATGACAGAGAGTTACGTAACTTTGAAGTGACAGTAATTGGAGGATTCTTGTTGAGTTACGTCATCTTAACCAAGGCAGTTTATACTCCCTAGTTTTAAAAATACCATGATTAATTTATTATAGTTTTTCGCGGTTTTCAACAGTGTTTCAGTAATATCGCGGCGGTCAGTTCCACACAATATTCTTCACAGGAAACTTGCTACTTTCTTACACTTGGATCACCTGTGTGACACTTATCACAATGCCCCTTGTCAATCATTGGAAAGAACGAATGATCAAACCGGGATTCGAACCCATGACCCCTGACCTTGTGTTTTAATATATAAATAGTTTTCCCGATATTTGTCTGAACATGGCACCTTTTCGCGCATACACCAAAAAGTGCAGGAGACGATTTTGAAATCTGCACAATTATCTCTAAATGTAAGTATAACCATGTTGACAAATTGACGAATTGTTCTTTGTGAGCAATTTTTCTCTTGTCAGGTTGTTTTCAATAGTCGTCTGCTACAAATGCGTGAAAATATGTCTGCAAGTCGAAAAGGGTTAACAGACTGAAAACACTAAAACAAGTCGCCACGTCACAGATATACGGACATGGAGATGAGGGCAGTATTTATATAAATGACACAACGGTAGACACAAACACGTTGTTATAAAAACAGTATAAGAAGATGTAATATAGTGTTTGAGGGGAAAACAGTCAAGTGAATAACTATTAAATGAAAAAGAAAAAATATAAAAGGACGGAAAGACAATTGAGTTCAAAGGCGTACATTTTAATTTAAAACAGACTGGTTAGTTCAGTAAGTAAAGGCCGAGCCCCGGTAGTTCAGTCGGTAGTGACGCGGTATGTCAATCCAGGAGTTTCGAGTTAAAACCCGAGCTCGGACAACATTCTTTCCGACTTTTGACAACGGTGCGTCAAGCGTCAATTATCTTACTCAAAAGTGGAAAACAGCAAGTTGGCTGGGAAAGACGGTTGTGAGAACACTGGTGTGAGAACACTATGAAGAATATTGATATGTGAACTGGCCGCCGTGATATGACTGACAACATGTTGAAAAGGCGTTAAACCCAAATCAATCAGGCAGTAAAAGACGAGCAAAATCTAACCATTTCAGGCATACCACAAATCTGCAATAGTTATCTTGGCAAATATATCGAAACTATCTATTACTACTATTATTGAATACAGTTGAACAAATGTGGCATAATGAAACATTGCTCCTTTGCGTCAATATGCGGCTATGTACGGTATGAAACGGGTAACCAAATCAATCAGTCGAAACACAAAGTTAGATAAAAAAAGGAATAGACTAGAGTAAGATAAGGGTGTATCATTACAATATCCCGGTTCTGTCTGAACAAAATGTTGATGGAGAACAAATTGACAGGCGTTTTGTATAATTGGAGCAATTTGAGTCCCTTTGACAAAAACACATTGGTGCAAAATAAATTGAGCCACGTCAAACGAAAACCAACTTTCGCGATTTTGCTTTAACTAGGCACGTTCCGGATGAACCTGCGCCCAAACACAACTCTGATCAGGATATGATCTGGTGGTCGCAATCTAGTCGGACCATCATCCTTGAAACCTCCGTAGAACGGTTATAACTTAAAACGTGACAAAACAATCCACTTTTACAGAACAGCATTTGATTATAACTACAATTAATGTCAAACCGCCTCATTGACATAGTGGTTGAACGACCGCCTTGGGGGAGGGAGGTAGCGGGTTAGATCCCCCGGCCGGATCATACAACATACTTTAGAAATGGTCGTAATGGCTACCTTACTTGGCGTGCAGGTGTGTGGGTTTAGCAATACGACTGTCTCACCGGTGTCAAGATGTACTGGTAACTTGCGCCGTGATATCATTGAAAACAGAACGAAAGTGGCGTAAAACAGCATATTAACTAGTTTCAAAATGAGTGGATTTACGCATAACGGGGCGCAAATATTAAACCTTTATACGTATGGGAATACTGTAACACTTACATGTCAACTAGTATATGAAACAACTAGCCATTTATCTAATTCAGTGACAATGTAAATTGTAAGTTATTCTATCTGGAAGGTTTGTAGACTTTGTATTTGTTAGTTGTATTAGGGTTTTACAACTGTTTCAAAATTTTATCATTTATATCACGGCGACAGTTCACTTATTCATGATCCCTGGGTAAACAAAACCAGGACTAGAGTAAGAAATTTGCTTTGTCAAAAGTCACTCCACTATTACCGACATGATTGGGGATCGAGCCTGGGTCGCCCGGTTCCAAATCCCCGACGCTAACCACTCTGCAACGCCGGATTCACAAACGTTATTGCAAATATATTCTAATTTTGGACTGCTCACTAACCTTTTCCCAATGGTGTTTAACTTTTTCTCACTTGCAGACACATTTCGACACATATGCAGCAGTCAAAAACATTGTGGCAAAAGGAGAAATTGCTCATGAGTAATTTCTTTTTTTGCTGCAATGTTTTTAATAGTATTCAATAAATAAATTTCATTTGGATATTTCCGTTATTTTTCTCAGGCGTCTTCAAATTCGTCTTCTGCAAATTTGTTGCATGATTGAAAGGGTTTAAATGGTTCATAAAACGTTTCATGTGATAAAATAGAAAAGTTAAAAGGTGGTAGTTGCAGTATAATGTTACACTTAGATGAACGCAACCTCCGTGGGAAGGATGTATTTACATCTGGTTCGAGATAAAATTTCAAACATATTTCTCATCAAAATAGCGCTTCGATCTCTTATTATTTTGAGGAATAATTCGTGCGAAATTAACGCTGTTTACAATTATGACAGTGACCATGGTAACTGTACGTGTGTTGATTGTAAGTTTGATATGGCGTTCTCCAACAAAGTATATACGTGACCCTGTAGGCGTTTTTCAGCTGCAATTTATTGCTTTCTGGAATAGTTTTATTCCTGTGACCATTAATTAACCCTTTCCCTCATATAAACGCTTTCTGACGCCTCTGCAGCAGACGGCTTTTTGAAAACATAGTGACAAAAGAAGAAATTGCACAAAACGTGCAATTTCTCCTTTCGCAACAATGTTTTCCACTTTTTGTCCTAGGTTATTCATTCAATTATGGAGATTTTCTATGTTTTGACAAAATATGTTTAAAGTCGTCTGCTGCAGAATTGTCGTATGAGGGAAAGGGTTAAAACGATAGATACATGAACACATCGTTATAGTTGTTGTTAATAGCCAGACAGTGGTGTCTTGTATTTGCCTTTACGTCGTTTTCAACATTAGTTTCAGTTAAAAATATCACGACGGAAGAACGTGATCCCTGTGTAAACAAATCAATACTAGGCTAGAAAATGCGGCTTGCTATACGGAACTCTCCCATGACCGCTGCGAACAGAGACGCCCGTTCTCATATCTACAACGCTTACCACTAGACGACGGCAGAGGGCCTTCAGAGAGAATTTTGCCCAAACCTAAAAGTGATGTTTATAAAGGCGAACCCGCTTCTTCACCAACCGAGCTATTATGGTGTTTTGTTATAAAAGGAATATTTAAGAAAATGGTTTCAACCCCGTTTCCAACGTGCAGACGAATGTTGACGCGTATGCAGCGATGACTATTGAAAACAACGTGTGAAAAAGAGGCACTGGTCACACTGAGAACTATTTCCCCCTCAAATGTTACCAATTATATTCATTAATTATAAAGTCGTCTTCTGTAGATTTGTACTGTATTGTATTGTATTGTATTGTACTATACTGTATTGTACTGTATTGTATTGTATTATACTGTACTGTATTGTATTATACTGTATTGTACTGTATTGTATTGTATTGTATTGTATTGTATTGTATTGAGTGAAATGGCGAGGCAATCCCAGATAAATTTAAAAAAGGCCATTGTGTGGTAGGTTATCCCTTTCTAATCCGAAGACCACTTACTAAATGTTTTATCATTATAATAACTTTAATTATATTCATGAAGATTTTTCATAATTTCTATCTCGATATTTTCAAAGCGTTCTGCTGCAGATTAGTTGTACGTGTGAAACAGGTCAGTATGATGGAGCTTAATTTAACCCTTTTCCCTCATATAGACGCTTTCTGACGCCTCTGCAGCAGACGGCTTTTTGAAAACATAGTGACAAAAGAAGAAATTGCACAAAACGTGCAATTTCTCCTTTTGCCACAATGTTTTCCACTTTTTGTCATAGGTTATCCATTTAATTATGGAGATTTTCTATTTTTTGACAAAATACGTTCAAAGTTGTCTGCTGCCGAATTGCCGTATGAGGGAAAGGGTTAAGCAATTTCTACGTTTGTTGCAATGTTTTCAAAAGTCATCTGCTGAAAATGCGTCAAAATGTGTCTGCAATTGGGAGAGGGGGGATTAAACAGTTAAACATTTAAACATTTAAACTTTTAAACTTTTTGTTTTAAATACATTTTCTCAGGAAGGTTACACTGATAGTACATTTAAGCCGTTCCACGAGAAAACCAACATTGTGGACTCTGCGTAAAGTATCGACCCGAATCAGCCTAAGCATGCCGCGCAGGCTAACCCGGACAGACACTTTTCGCCTCCTGGGTATATACTGTTTCAGGAATCATTACTCTATACCTCTATCCCCCTGAGACGGATTAGCCTGTGCAGGCTGATATGGATCGATACATTACGCAGAGACCATAATGTTGGTTTTCTCGTGGAACGGCTCATTTAAATCAGGGGGTTATTTTTTTGCCGTGATTATTTTGTACAACCAGGCGAACTTTCTGAATGTTGAGAATAACAATAAAGAAGGAGTAATTTAAACCTGTCAAATTTATTTTTATGTACATCTCAATTGAAATGAACAAAAATGTGTTAATTTGGGTGGGCAACAAAACATTAAACTAGGTGACACCAGGTCTAACGCTTTCCTCTGATTTGGTGTGTATAAAACCATCTATCTTACAAATATTGTAGCTTGATTTCGTATTTTAGTTCGAATTGGAGAATGAAAAACGGAAATGTTTTTTGATAATTTATCCTTTTCCTACAATGTTTTAAGAAGTAATCATCTTCTGAGACTAGGACAGTTGTCTGTTTCTGACACAAGGGTAGACATTTCTTCATAGTTAGAAGAGAAGCTGCACTTCTCGGTACTGGTTATATGTAGTAAACACAATATAACTGTTATCGCTCTTTCATATTGAAAGTACTCAATGTGAAGATAGGAGCCCTGGGCCTTAACTCTTTGAAAAATAATATGAGACGTTCCACGTGAAAAAACAACATTGTGTAAGGTAGCGACCCGGATCAGCCTAAGCATGCCGCGCAGGCTAACCCGGACAGACAATTTAGGACATTCTATCGCTGATAAATCATGTCAACTGTCGATAAATACTATAATATTTATTACTAATATTGATATTACATAACCATTTGTACATGAACAGTAGTCATATTTATTATGTTAAAGTATCTATATATATAGTTGAGGAAGATTATTTGTCACACACTATTGTTTTGTAACAAACAAGGGGGTATCATTTGGGGTTTTCTGTACTGAATCATCAACATACGAGCCGTTCCACGAGTAAACCAACATTGTGGACTCTGCGTAAAGTATCGACCCGGATCAGCCTAAGCATGCCGTGCAGGCTTACCTGGATAGACACTGTTCATCTTCTGTATATTTTCTGTTTCAGCACTCATTACACTAAGAGAAGGAATGTGTCGGCCTGGATAAGCCTGTGCTGACCTCTAGAGTGTTAACAAGATTTCCATTAAATTTGGACTAGTGACCTAGTTTTTGACCCGACATGACCCATATTCGAACTTGGCCTAGATAGTATTAAGACAAACATTCTGTCAAAAGAAAAAAACATTCTCTAGAGTTTTAACAATTTATTTCTCAAACTTGGCCTTGTGACCTATATTTTACTGGACAAGGCATATGTTATAACTAAGCCTTGATTTCATGACGACAAACATTTTGACAAAGTTTCAAGCTGCTGGAGCAAAAAAATGCAGTCTCTAGAATGTTCAAATTTGTTCAGGTGAACTAGATTTTGACCGGACATGACATATATTATAATTTAGCCTAGATACCATCAAGTCATTTAATCTTAAAAAGTTTCAACATGTTCGAGTTAAAAATGCAGCCTCCAGACTGTTAAAAAGGGTTTCCTTCATTCTGAGCTGTGACCTAGTGTTTTAACCGACATTACCCATATTCTAACTAGGGCGATATATCACAAAGACACATTATACAGTGTTAATGAGATATTTTTCAAATTTAGCCTAGTGACCTAGTTTTTGACCGGGGACGACCTATATTCGAACTGAGTATAAATATCATCAAGATGTTTAATCTGACAAAGTTTCAACATGTGCAAGTTAAGATAAAACTGCGGCCTGCAGTGTTATCAAGATCTGTCTTCAATTTGACCTTGTGACCTTGTTTTAACCTGACATAGCCCATATTCTAACTTAGCCTAAAAGTCAGCAAGATAAAGGAACTGAATAAGTTTCATAAAGATTTGATGATAATAGTGGCCTGTAAAGCATTAACAAGCAAATTGTTGACGACCGACAAAAGGCTATCACAAAAAATCACCATGATCTAAAAGTTGTTGAAAATGGCTAAAAACACCATCAAAACAAACAAACAAATTATGTATCAACAATGTGGAAAATAACTAGTTAATATGTCCCAGACCCTCTGTACATCGTGGTTAGACGAACACTAATTGACTTGTAATGATCCCTGTGGCGGATAGGGCAAGTTTGGGCATCGCATGGATGTCGCCAAGGACAGTCTGGACAATTAAACTGATTTTATATAATATAGAAAACAAGGTGACAAAATGAGAAAATGTTCATAGTAGCAATGTCTCTATTTTTCGTTACGCAATCTGCTTATGGTGAGCAATTTGTCCGCCCACGAGTCGTCTGATGCAGAGGTACCAAAGTCATCCGTACCCGAATTTCACGTTTAATCGGTAAATGCGTAATCTGGCCAAAAAATGAACCAGTTCCACTACGAAGCGGGTCTTCATGATAACTAATTAACGCTGTTGTTCGTTATCGAATTATATCTCTTTTGATAAATAATAGATCCATCTCGAATATCAACAACAATGTAAATAAGGTAATAAGGCTACCGAGTCTATCTATCAAACAACATACAACCATCAACACACATGAATAAGACATAACTTATCTATACATGTATAGGTACATGTTTCATTGTTAAACATTGTTGTATCGGAATAAATGTCACTTAATCATCTAAATACCCTAAAATGGTAAGACTGTCCATTTAAATGTGTTCGGTGCATGTTTGCTGGAGTCCATGTACTAGCAGCATCAGTCCTTTCAATTTACAAATAATAACATAATCAAAATGAGAATGTAACACAATTATTGTTTATTGAATGAAACATTTACTATTGTTATAGAGCTCGAAAACTAATAAACGAATTACAATCGTTGGTCTGAAACTAACTACGTGCTGTTTGTATTTCCAGTCCATACTCTCTAAATTGCACGACGTCATAGTCTAAAATAGAGTTTCCGCTTGATGTTTTCAACAATTTCCCACTCGAAGCTTTGTCAACTGGTGTTATTTCTTTTGAAATAGAACTCTCATCCAACTTGGAACCCATGCTCGAGTTTGTTTCTTCAATCCTTGTTAACGCTTTTACACCATCCTGGCACGAGGTTCTATTCATCTTAATTTCCAGTCCATATTCCCTAAACTGTACAACGTCAAAGTCTACAATACAGTTTCCAGTTGCCGTTCTCAAAACTAACGATTTGTTCGTATTATATTCTTTGACTTGAGACATACTTTCTATTTAGATTGATACGTTTTAGATAGGTGTGTTTAATGATTATTATAGAAATTTGGATTTGTAACATCCGGTTAGTCAGTAAAACCTTATCAGTTTTTATTAGAACTCATTTAAAATAGACGACGAGTGTTATAACACGCACATTATCACATATAATACGACTTTTATTCGTTCCTTTATAGAGTACGTATTATCATGTAACCTATTTCCCCTAGAAGTTTTGTTTTCCCGATATTTTCTTTTCATCCAATCAAAACGTAGGATATTCGTGACGGATTCGAAAAATACAATCTGGACACAATTGTTTGATACATGATATAGCAAAGTTCATACACATTACCTATTGACGGCAAAACCCGTATAAAAGTGCTTTTTTTTTTTCGTGTGAACTAACATTTGTACAAAAAGTTAAAAATAAATTGAACTGTTTACGAAATATTTTTCCCTTTCGTCATAAATAGACGACAGCAATGCATGTTGATTTTACCGATCTTTACTGACAAGGTGATCAGGGTCAAATTACGCCAAATACATCCGCGGTCACAGCCAAATAGTCCCTAAAAAACCACATTTGTTTGCGTAGAAATTAGTGTATACCATCACCAGAATGCATTGAATATATGACATTGAGTTTAAAATCATTGTAAATGTGCATAGGATGCACTGGAAATGATTGATTTGATCACTTTTAGTATTTTGACATTGTTTGAAAGTGAAAGTAGAGAATGCTATACACCGTTTTTGTCCGGGCCCGATTTCATCCCAAATGACGGTAACCATTTTCGCCTTGTGAATTATTTCTTGTATAATGCATGACCCTTCATTTTCTTTGAAATTGTTAAAGCTTAGAGGTAACTGTTTTCAATGATGTACGGTGGTCTAAATGAGAAACGCTTAGAAAATGTGACAATTGAGGACTGAAACTGGTAGATTTACATGGAAACAATGAAGGAATTTATTTGGTGTATTGTAACCTCTAGAAACACGTCATTTTACAGTAAACAACGGGTGATGTCCGTGTTTGTTGATTCCAATTGTCAGGTTAATTTTAAGGTCACACACTATGTTGCGTCTAATTGAAAGAATGAAACATGAAGACTAACACGATAAGTATCGTAACCAAGGATACGTCATTTCCGTAACACTTCATTTTGGCGTAACGTCAAATGGAGCCACGTCGTTTCCCTAAAAAAATGTGGATCAACATGAAAGACCTATACATGAGTACTAGATTCACTCACACAAAATTGTTCTTAAATATATACGCTGTTAGTGTTATATCAGATCAGGCCGTGTATGTACATGTCAATCTTGATCCCCCATCCCCAACAAATACATAAAGGCCCACCTTCGTCCATCCAGGCATAATCATTCCTATAAGTAAACGCACTTAAACAAATAAAAATAAAATTTGAAAAAAACTTGGCAAGGAGATAAAATATATCTATTAATATAATGTGTAATTATTGATCAGACAGTTTGACAAAAGGATAAATTGCTCATAATGGGCAATGGTTTCTTTGGTGACAGTCCTTTCCTCAATCGTCTGCTGGAGAGGGGCCAGAAACCATTCCCTACGACCCTTTACATAAGTTTTCTAGCCGTAATAACTGGTTGAAACGGGTAGTTGCAAGGTAGCATCAGAAAATGTCTGAAATGAACATATTTTACCCGATTATATCAGTTACACATTTGATTCCACACCATCATACAAGTGGTCTATTGAGGGTAATCTTGGCCCTCATGTTTAAACCTCGTTCATTATAAATGTATTACTTAATTTCTTATGTCTTTACCTCATTATTTTCTGTTCGTAAGAGACGACAGCAATACTAATTCCAATGCAAAATACACGACATTGACATTATCATCGCCTAGTGAATTGCTTTTAAAATCAATTGTTATGGCCAAAGTATGCTGTTTAAATTTTATTTACAATCATTTTTACGTGTTTTTATTTCGTAAATAGGTAGCATATATAGATATGTAACTCAAATACAAAAAGGTCTGTGAAGTTGACGAGTGATGAACGAACTTCAAATTATTTGTGAAGTTAGGTTGACGAGTGACGAACTGCTGTGAAGTTTGGTTGACGAGTGACGAACTTCGAATTCTTTGTGAAGTTATGTTGACGAGTGACGAACATCAAATTCTTTGTGAAATTAGGTTGACTAGTGACGAACTGCTGTGAAGTTAGCTTGACGAGCGACGAGTGACGAATTCCTGTGAAGTTAGCTTGGCGAGCGATGAGTGACGAATTCCCGTGAAGTTAGCTTGACAAGATACGAATTGACGAATGACGAACTGTTACTGCTTCATCAAAATTCAAACCTTTTTATCTGTCTTTTAAATAATGTCTCCGGTGGTATTGAATGCAACTTAGGCCCTATTTTAATTTCTTGGCCATCAGTCATTCAGAATAGCATCGTCAAGTCAAGTTTGTCAGGTTTTCAACTCGTCAATTTGGTTGACGAAAAAACATATTTTTCTGAAAACTTTAATTCTGTCTTTTTAGATAATGTATCTGGAGGTATTGAATGCACATTATGCCCTATTTCAACAAAATAATCATTTTCTTATGACTTGTTATTTTATTTAGGATGAGAACCCATTACATTAGATTAGTGTATGATATCAAATACTAGGATTCCAAATATAGATCTACCTTAAACACGATAATAGTGACCAATAATTTTGATTCTATATTTGTGTTTCTTATACTTTGAAGTATCTCTGTTTAAAATGTTAAATCAATTTCTGCACCAAAACTTATTACAGGGAATGTCTTTTAAAAGTTAAAAGGATTGTTTTTCCCTCCAATTAGAAGTACGTGCAGACTACGTCATCGGTTTATTTAAATGTTCACCTTTCTGATAAATGTCAAACTTATAACTCGATTGATACAACTCGTATTTAAAAATAGATATCTTTTTTAATCCCATGATTCTGTAATATGTTTGAACAAAGAACCTTTATGAATCAATAAATTGTATTAACTGATTTAAGAAACAACGAGATACAAAATACGTATGTCGTCTACCGTTATAACAATATTTTAGACACATTTAATGGGTATATAATAACTCTTCCCCAACTTCCTAGGCTACGCATTTTTAATAGTTTGGTTTACGTACCTGACGACCCGATTCAAAGCTCAAAACAAAAGTTTGGGGGATGTTTGTTATAAAATTATGTTGTATTTCTAAACTTAAAACTTTTTCCCAATACAGTTTGTTCATTCAGACCATTGTATTCTTGCTATATGTTGACTATACATGTGAACTTTTTTGTACTTCCCCTTCTCCTTCTAAAGCTTGTGTCACACTTAACTTATAACTAGAGGCATTAAACCTTAAGTTAATATATGTTAATATTTCAGCACCTATGCTTTTTAAAAATCTAATCGATCTAGTTAGAGCAGATTTAAAACAGTTTATTGGTAAAAAATCAGAAACTTCAGCTTGTATGATCCATGATAGCTGCAGTCAATGTTAAGCAAACTGTAAACCAAATTGTTTCAGGACTAAACTTGTCATTTCACGACTTAACTTCACATGCTGAATATCACATAAATCGCAGCATATACAACTTCTAATCCCTACGTCAAAAATTACTCTTTCTGATCTTGACTACCTTTTAGTATAGAATATGGTAGCCAGGTGAGCAATATAGGCACATATTGGCGTTCTTGTTTAAAATAAAGGGACATTTGGCCTTCTTGTTCAAAAGATTTAGATTCTGTCTGTTTGCACAGGTTATGCTTCAAAATCATGCGCGGCGTCTTTGATGCTTTGCATCAAAATTCGTCTTGTTTAAGTTTTTTGAACAATTAAGAAAGAGGACTAGCAAAGGAACATTCTTGTGAAATTTGGTTGAAATTCTGTGGTTTATGAGGAGATTTCGTTTAAAGCTAACTTTATCAACGGACGTCGTCGAAGAACGGTAAAACAGAGACAGAGAATGATCCGAATAAATTACACTGAACCTTTGGCTCGGCTAATCTAATACGCCACATCCTCAGTAAAGAGAAACATTATCAGAAACATATGAGCCGTCCCACGAAAAAAGCACAAATTGTGGACTCTGCGTTAAATATCGACCCGGATCAGCCTAAGCATGCCGCATAGGCTAACCCGGACAGACACTTTTCACCTCCTGTTGATTTTCTGTTTCAGAAGACATTACTGTAAACGTCTATCCCGGTGAGGAGGTATGTAATGCCCGGATTAGTCTGCGTGGACTGCGCAGGCTGATCTGGGTCGATATATTACGCAGAGTCCACAATGTTGGTTTTCTTGAGGAACGGCTCATATGTATTTTTCTCACAATATTATTACAAATGTTGATTACAGAAAATGGGCTACCAATGTGAGTTATGGGATGACATATGAACGTGTACGATAATTATGATTACTTCTTCGTGTTTAGAGTTCATCTATTAGTGTACATTTTGAACGGTTAATTTGACAGAATGTTACCGAGTTTTAACCATTGTTAATTCGAATTAGTGTATTTTGTTTATTTTTAACAATACAATGTAAGAAATGGCAATAATTGGTTGTCCCTAACATAGCACCAGCCCAACTATTCAGTGGCACAGTTTGGTAGCCATCGAGTTTCGTCTAGAGACTAAGTAATTAATAGAAAACAGCAATTTTGGATAGACCTGACAGCCTTTGTTTAACTTAAAACGACAGCACTTCGACAGTTTAGCCTTTCTTCTCCTTCTTTTAAAGTCATATATACATACTCAGATCATTTTTCCACGTAAAGCTTTCGGCTCTGTCTCGGTAATGTGCTCTTTAGTGTTTTACTGTTTTTTACCCGCGGTCATGAAGAGATAGTGAATAATTATTCACATAACAATAATTCCACTACTAATAATTCCAAGGTAAATGTTCAACAAAATTGTTTATGTTCTAGTATTTACTAAACACAGTCGTACTTGTGTTAGCGGTCACCTCTGTTAAGCTGCCAATTTGTATTAAGCAGCTACTCGAAGATTAACCAAGACAACATATCTTCTTTATTTACCTTGTATTAAGCAGTGACCTGTGTTCAGTAGCCATCTTTTGACTCTTCCTCTGGGCGGCTGTCTAAGACAAGTGTTTCTGATCCATGAGAAGATGAACCACTAACACATCGATGGATCAGTCGAAGTTATGTATGGGCCCCTCTCAACTTATCGCGAGTCCACTGCAGTCATATAGAACTGATATGAGCCGCTCCACGTAAAAAACAACATTGTTGACTATGCGTAAAGTATCGACCCAGATCAGCCTAAGCATACCGCGCAGGCTAATCCGGACAGACACTTTTTTCGCCTCCTATGGATTTTCTATACCTCTATTTGCCTGAGATGGAATTAACGGCCTGGATTAGCATGCGCGGACGGAGCAGGCTGATATTGGATACATTACGCAGAGACCATAACGTTGGTTTTCTCGTGGAACGGCTCATTTATAGTAGCGTCTGGCGATCTGAAGTTCTGGTTATCCCTCCCGTTTTGGTAACAATTAATCTTTACCCACATGTAGGCGCTTTCTGACGCCTCTGCAGCAGACGACTTTTTAAGACATTGTGGAAAAAGGAGAAATTGATGATAACGAGAAATTTCTCCATTTGCCACAATGTGTTCAACTCTATTCAATAATTAAGATAGAGATATTTCAATTTTTTGTCAATATATTTTCAAAATCGTCTGCTACAGATTTGTTGTATGTGGGAAAGGGTTAATTTCAATGACATACATATAGTGGAACTGTACGTCTAGCTTTGTTTCTAAAGAAGCATTTAGATCTATTGAAGATACAGGCGGACAGTGAAGACTCCGATGAGACCGTGAACATGTGTATAGGAAGGATTAATGGCGATCTACAATGTGTGTTTAGTTTAAGTTTAAAAGTGCCTTCTGGGGTTCTGTCGGAGGAGCTCCCTTTAGGCACTGTAGGCACGTGCTTACACATTTTTTCTCAAAATGCCCCAAAATGCAGCTGCGGCGATAGACATCTGCGTAATGTATCGACCAGATCAGCCTGCGCTATCCGCGCAGACTGATCCGGCCGACACATTCCGTCTTAGGGGGATAGATGTATAGAGTAGTTATTCCTGAAACAGAAAATCCACAGGAGGCGAAAAGTGTCTATCCGGGTAGGCCTGAGTGGCATGCTTAGGCTGATCCGGGTCGATACTTTACGCAGAGTCCACAATGTTGATTTTCTCACGAGACGGCCTACACATTGATTATTGCAAAGCTACGCCCCTGCCTTCTGGTGTACGTTACTTTATACCTAACCATTCTATCATACAGACTCATTTTGATGCAACTGCGGCAGAAGACTTTTGAAAGATAGTGTTGTAAAACGAAAACTGCTCATAATTATTAATATCAGCGATTGCAATAATGTTTTTTCTTGCAACAATTATAGCTTCCTTTAAAAAGAGATTGTCCATGTTTGGCCTGCCCAGTTTTCATAAGAAAATAAGAACGGCTATTGTGATACACTTGGAGTCGTTAAAAGTCGGGGTTTTGTGATACACTTGGAGTCCTTACAAGTCGGGCTATTGTGATACACTCGGAGTCGTTAAAAGTCGGACTTTTGTGATACACTTGGAGTCGTTTAAAGTCGGACTTTTGTGATACACTTGGAGTCGTTAAAAGTCGGACTTTTGTGATACACTCGGAGTCGTTAAAAGTCGGACTTTTGTGATACACCTGGAGGCGTTAAAAGTGGGATTATTGTGATACACTTGGAGTCGTTAAAAGTCGGACTTTTGTGATACACTTGGAGTCGTTAAAAGTCGGGTTTTTTGTTATACACTTGGAGTCGTTAAAAGTCGGACTATTGTGATACACTCGGAGTCCTTACAAGTCGGGCTATTGTGATACACTCGGAGTCGTTAAAAGTCGGACTTTTGTGATACACTTAGAGTCGTTAAAAGTCGGACTTTTGTGATACACTTGGAGTCGTTAAAAGTCGGACTTTTGTGATACACTCGGAGTCGTTAAAAGTCGGGCTATTGTGATACACTTGGAGTCGTTAAAAGTCGGGTTTTTTGTTATACACTTGGAGTCGTTAAAAGTCGGACTATTGTGATACACTTGGAGTCGTTAAAAGTCGGACTTTTGTGATACACTTGGAGTCGTTAAAAGTCGGGCTATTGTGATACACTTGGAGTCGTTAAAAGTCGGGCTATTGTGATACACTTGGAGTCGTTAAAAGTCGGACTTTTGTGATAAACTTGGAGTCGTTAAAAGTCGGACTATTGTGATACACTTGGAGTCGTTAAAAGTCGGGCTATTGTGATACACTTGGAGTCGTTAACAGTCAGACTATTGTGATACACTTGGAGTCGTTAACAGTCGGACTTTTGTGATACACTTGAAGTCATTAAAATTCGGGCTATTGTGATACACTTGGAGTCGTTAAAAAGTCGGGCTTTTGTGATACACTTGGAGTCGTTAAAAGTCGGGCTATTGTGATACACTTGGAGTCGTTAAAAGTCGGGCTATTGTGATACACTTGGAGTCGTTAAAAGTCGGACTTTTGTGATACACTTGGTGTCGTTAAAATTCGGGCTATTGTGATACACTTGGAGTCGTTAAAAAGTCGGGCTTTTGTGATACACTTGGAGTTGTTAAAAGACGAGCTATTGTGATACACTTGGAGTCGTTAAAAGTCGGACTTTTGTTATACACTTGGAGTCGTTAACAGTCGGGCTATTGTGATACACTTGGAGTCGTTAAAAGTCGGGCGTTTGTGATACACTTGGAGTTGTTAAAAATCGAGCTATTGTGATACACTTGGAGTCGTTAAAAGTCGGACTTTTGTGATACACTTGGAGTCGTTAACAGTCGGGCTATTGTGATACACTTGGAGTCGTTAAAAGTCGGGCGTTTGTGATACACTTGGAGTTGTTAAAAGTCGAGCTATTGTGATACATTTGGAGTCGTTAAAAGTCGGACTTTTGTGATACACTTGGAGTCGTTAACAGTCGGGCTATTGTGATACACTTGGAGTCGTTAAAAGTCGGACTTTTGTGATACACTTGGAGTCGTCGTCTGCGTCTGCGTTGTCACAATACTTTGAAGCTTACCTCATAACTCAATAACAGTTCAAAATTTCCAAATGGAACTTGGTACACATGTTCCTATAAACAATACGCATGTCTATAATAAGTCACATAACTCTGGCTTAAATAATTAATCAGAAATGCTCCTTTTTCGACTAAGAAAATACGGACGAGCGTTGGCATTCGCTCTTCGGCGCTCTTGTGTTATTTATCAACCAAGTGTCAAACTCTCTTAGTATCCTATGACCAGGGTGTCAGGTATCATGTTACTCGCGTTTCCTTTATAACCTCTTATTTGAACATTAAATGATGCTTTCAAAGAAAATTGTTTATCTATAATTGAAAAGGTATTAACCCTCGCCTACTTGCTGACAAATTTTAAAACATATGCAGCAAACGACTTTTGAAAACAATATTACAAAAGGAGAATTTGCTCATTGTGAGCCATTTTTCCCTTTGCAACAATGTGGTCAACTCTCTTCAATAAGTTTAAGTTCATTACTAGCTAATTTGAAGGTCGTCTGCTAAATAATTATCCTATGAAGGGAAGGGTTAATACTTTCATATAGGCACGTCACACCACAAACGGCCTATAGAAGTTTTGAAATTAATCACCGTTACAATCAAATTACACCCCTGTATGGTTCGAGTTGTGTCATCAGTGACGCTAAGTAGCGAACGGAGACGATCCTGATTAGACTGCGTGGGGCGAGGTTGATCTGGATCTACCCTGGTCGTAATATCCCTAATGGCGGTGTTAATATAACTTGGCATTTTACAGTTCTGTACTTATAGATAGTTATACTTGCGAATATTATTTAATAAACAAATCAAGAGTGTTCCATAGAACAGAATACAACAGATTAACATACGTGTTGTCTGCCAAAAACAACAAAAATAATAAATAAAGTTAATGTGTTACGGACAGACGGACGGATGGTGGACATGCGATCCATAAATTAACCTGCCTTACAGGTATATGGCAAAACATATTGTAATAACTTTGACGGGAACAATCAAAAGATGCATCAAGGTATAAACAGCAGTAGTAACTAACAATCCATGATATAAAGGAGAATCGTAATACTTGGTTTTACTGTTGATGATACCTTGATGGTACCTGACAAGAAACAGGGCATAACAAAAGTAAGTGACACTTTATATAATTGAATAATTGACAATGGAGGGAGGCGAAATCTGAACAGCCAATTTGTCGATATATCGGATATCTTCATCAGACAATCAATGTGTTGCCTAAAGCATGTATATATTGTAGCGTCGTAATGATTCATCTGTTTATACACAATAACGCATTGATGTAAGACAAATTGGTAATCTGATTCGTCTGTTATGTCATCCACTGCTTTAAGGCAACCGTGTATAAGTGTATTTACCTTTAAACTTGTGTCCCCGGCTCAATCGTAAAGTGTTAAGGTCGAACTCCTCGTGTATAAGGGTGGCGGGTTCGATGATCGGTCGAATCATACCTAAAACTAATATATGTCACATATCCTCCTATAAGGGATTATATTTGATGGGGAAGCATTACGATTGATGCGCGCGATTTATGATAAGTCTAGCTCTAGTTCTCGGAATAAAGGATCGCTGTCATATAGCTAAAATACGAAAAACAACCTGCTTAAAATACCGTGCCTACATATCTTTTCATAAAATGCCCCCAAAATACAGCTGCGGCGATAAAAATCTGCGTAATGTATCGACCAGATCAGCCTGCGCTGTCCGCGCATACTGATCCGGCCGACACATTCCGTCTTAGGGGGATAGTTGTATAGAATAGTGATTCCTGAGACAGAAAATCCATAGGAGGCGAAAAGTGTCTATCCGGGTAGGCCTGTGTGGCATGCTTAGGCTGATCCGGGTCGATACTTTACGCAGAGTCCACAATGTTGATTTTCTCACGAGACGGCCTACACATTGATTATTACAAAGCTACGCCCCTGATCACGATATACAAGACTTAAACCCGTTCCCGCATACAACAAATATGCAGCAAGGGACTTTGAAAACATTAATTAATAAATATTGAAAATCTCTTTAAATGAAAAAACGCTCAGTTGAAAACATGAAAACATTGTGGCAAAATTTCAAAATTGTTCACCATGAGCAATTTCTTCTTTTTTCACAATGTTTTCAAAAGACGTCTGCTGCAGAATCGTCAAAATGCATCTGTAAGTTGTAAAGAGTTAAACGTCACTTGCAAACAAGAAGTCGATGAGTACATTCGCTTATTTTATGTTTTATATACAAAAGCAATGATTCATTTTAAAATTAAGGATGGGGGTACCAGCTGGATAAGGGTTAATCATGAAATACAAATAACAAAACAACAATCAAGTTTTTAATTTGGTGGGGGTCGTCATTTTCAACAATTATTCAGCTCTATCAGGGCGACAGAAAGTTCATGACGAAGAAACAATGACGTAAGGTTACTATGTAAACTGATAAGTATTGGGCCGTGCTACCGAACCCCGATAGCCCTGTCGGTAGCGACGCGGGCTGTCAATGTGGGAGTTGTGAGTTAGAACCTCAACTAGGCCGACATTTGACAAGAGTCACTGGCATTTGTCTTCCACCAATAGGCTAGCAGTCTATGTGGAAAAGCAGTCAGGTGCTTGGAAAGTATGTTGTGTGGATATCTGGTAAGAGAAAGCCATGGCACACATGATATGACTGACACATTGTGGTAAACGTCGTTAAACCCCAATCAATCAACCAATCAATCAACCAATCAATCAATTAATCAATCAATCAATCAATCAATCAATCAATCAACCAATCAATCAACTAATCAATCAACCAATCATCAATCAATCAACCAACCAGGTCATATGCTTTGTCCAAAGACGCGACCCTATTTCCGCCATCAACAGTCTACAGTGTCATGCAATATTACGGAAGAATTAAATGAAGCGTTTTATGTGGTATAACTATTTCAATGTGGTCGTTGTAGATGTCGTTGTAGATGACCTCGCTGGGGAATTCAATGAAACCCTATATAGTTCGACATCCCTCCTATTGTGGCGGTTCTGTTTTCTATTTGCGCGCGGAAATTATGCATTCAAAAGGTCTCGTCGTATTTGTAAAGGTGAGTTCTGGTTTCAAGAACTTATATATTGATTGTGGGATTCAGGACAACAAAGTGTTACCGGGTTAGAGCAATATTGAAACACTTAGTATTATCAGGTTACTTTAGATCCGAGTCTGACGAAAACTGGTCATGCTGCTAACCTGTTGTGGCATCAAATATAGAGGTATAAGATTATAACGAAGTAAATGATGTTTCACAGTGTTAGTTTTACATCTTAGCCTTTACTAAATGTCTGTTTGTATTGTGTTCTACTTGTCCATATAATCAGACACCAGCAACTCAGTTGTAATACTAACCGCGCCACCATTAGCGCCAATGGGGAGAAGCCATTATTTTCATTTGTTAAAGACTTTGTTAGGCCCCGACCGCGACTGTCCAGGCATTCGTGAGACAATAGTTGCCAGTTTTCCAGATGCAACAAGACGCATTTTCCACTGACCCTGTTCAATTTTAAAACCTTGGTTGACCTTTTTCGTTTTCTCATGTGTCTTGTTCAATATATTGGTGTTTCAAAACGTCGGGAAACATTCTGCTCTCCTACAAGTTGACAATTAACACAACTGACACCGAGCAGGTAACTAAGAAAGTAATGAAGTGGTAGACCATCGGCCTCTAGTGCCAGAGTTCCAAGTTTCGAACCCAGTGAGTAGTGGATTTTGCTATTGTGAATTGTTCACACAGACGATGCGAGCACTTGTTAAGTCTAGAGTTGCAAAGACTAGCATCACTAGGTATAAGACATGCAAACTAAACACTAACAACAGTGCCAATTACTTCTTTGTTGCAGATAATGATTTCGCACATTGAATTTATTCTTAAAGACAACTAGAAATTAAATAATTGAAATAAGATTCGACCAACTTATATTTGCGCATTCTATGATTAACTATTTTATTAAAATAATTCGGGTCTGTATGACAGTCTGTAGCCAGCTATACAGTGTCAGCGAGGGTCACACATGTTACAAAAACAAAACTTTATTTTAATCGTAACGTGAAATATTATTGTATTCATATGATGATTAGTATATTTAACGCATCAACGGTTAGGAGCATTTGTGTTGTCGACACGCGGAATGCGGTGTAATCAAACCCCGTTACAGTCCATCTACATCTAGAGTGAAGTCAGATGTTCGAAACGCATTTGTTGTCAGGTGGTTGTTAGTTACCTAAACGATCTCTTAGATAATCACAAAGCTTATATCTTATTGTCTCAGCGGTCAACTGTACGGGTATTACACGGTATGCTAGCCGAACACAATCGTTCATACTTTACTTCCGTAATGACCAGTTGTAGGGGGTAACAGTTAACGCTGTGTAAGATCAATCTGAATACATAATTAGAACGATGACATCTAAAGCGACTCGATAATTAACTGACCAGTCGTTGTAATTACCTTGACATGCACTGCAGGGTGAAGATGGTCACCCAAGGTGAACAGTTAACACGTGGACATGTAGGACAAAGGTACAAGGGTGACGTCTACGAGATTTCGTATTATTCGAAAATATACCTAGCAGAAAGAAGGCAAATGTCACTATTCTATGATAATATAGATACTTCAATTGAATTCATTTCTTTACAAAAAAGAAAACACTATGATCATCATTTGACATATTTCATAATACGTCCCCATGTTTTGTTTAACTAAATAGTCATTTATCCCTACTTCGGTCAATGAGATCGATATAAAATGGATAACTACTGTAAACATGAACGAACGATTTAGACCATATAACATCATTTCATCGCCATCCCAGAATAATACAGTATGTTATTATTTCTATCCAGCAAACAAAATACTAAGTTGGTCACATCGGTACTTCTTATAACGACCGCCGCGGTGGTATTGTGGTAGAGCTTCCGCCTGGGGTGCGGAATCCTTCGGGTTCGATCCCCGGCCGGGTCATACCAAATACGTTAAAATGGTTAGTGACGGCTTTCTCTCTCTCCTTGGCGCTGCGGATGGGGTTAGAATTACGACTGACTCTCTGGTGTCATGATAAATGGATCAGTAGTTCTGGTAACTAACCTAGGAAACGCCGAAATATTATTGGAAAATTATTGAGGTTGCGTAATACATCATACTAACACACATCTTATAACACCTGAAATGTACGCCTGGATAGAACGGTATCAATATGGTCATTGAATAAATCAATTTAGGTAAGATATAGCTTCACGTTATACGAATTATGGAGCCTCGGATCAGCCTATACATTCTCATTACACCCTTTAATGTTTGTAATTAACAAGAAGTATAGACTTTCAAAAGACATTTGCAAAATGAATAGCGATTAACCCAATTATGTTGTTTATTTATTAGCATTATATTTAACTCTTATCCCGCTGTTCGCGAATTGATGCAACATTTTGACGTTTACGTTAAACAACAATTAAGACTACTTGAACACCAAGAGGAATGGAGACGGCACGTTCTTGCATTCTAATAGGTTTACAGTGTTCTCTATACATATATGTATATTTGTGTTAGTTAAGGTGGCAGGGGACCCCTAAACTTGCAACTTTTCAGTTTGTCCGGACCAATAAATGTTATTTGAGAAATTCTCCAAAACAGCATCCATCACAATGTCAAAACTATATCTCAATATATGGCATATAACAGTTTTTCAAAATCATGTAACATTTGAGCAACTCGATAGAACTGAACACAATTTCAAACCCTGTGTATTCTATCCCACCTACCCAAAATGAGGGCTAAAATGACACTATTTCAGCAGATTTTCTAATCATGTCCTTACTTCCTGGAAACATGCAAAAGAAAATTGAAGCACACTTACTTAATAATCAAGCAATGCATAACCAGGAAATGTATGCAAAATACCATGTCATCAGTATTCTTCTAGTAGAAAAACTTATTTGAAATACCTGAATTCTCGTCACACAACAGTCTCAAATGATACTGAGATTGACCTCCCCTTGGAAAGCTATTCAACATGATATGAGCGAGCATATACAAATGTTCGTATTTTCTCCACATTTTGTATGCATCAATTGATAGAAGTCAATAAAGAAATCAATGCCATATAGTGTTATATAGTTAAGAAATCAGTTCATTTTCAAGCACACCTAATATATAAAATATCGACAGGGGCCAAATCCGAATGTGTCCCCTGCCACCTTAAGACTCCAGTTTTGTAATAACATGTACACAATCCAAGGGCGATGACTACGCTGGGATAAGAGTCAACACAATGTGATGCTGTGTTTCGGCCGCTCTATTCACATCGTTTAAACTGAAATAAGACCCCGCTCCCCATCTCTCAGCGTGTAAAAGCGTTATTTGAACTGTATAGCAAGTGGACTGTGACACTAAGTTTCTCATATTTCCGCCAAATACAAATGAATATCCCTCTACCTGTAGAATCAGTGAACCAGACCAGTCGTCTATCGACACACGTCCAGGGCGATTTTATATAGTTTTCGGGAAGGTATATGAGGAGAAGTCTCTATCGATGACGGGATTTGTGTTCTGTTGCTCTCTTGTGGGTTAATTTCGTGTATCTCTGTGAAAGTTACATTCTAAAGCGAATTGGATAAATTTGAAATCTTTATAAAGGTAGGTAAGATATTCAAAACAAATTCATGATGTAAATAACCATTATAATGTGATACTAATAATATGAATAATTTTAAGCTTGATGTACGGAGAAACGGTTTAGTTTTATCGTTTTAAACAATATGTACTGATAACCACTTTCACACATACGACACATTTGCAGCAGACGACTTTGAAAACAAACATTTGAAAAATCTTCATAAATCAGTTGAAAACATTGTGGCAAATGGAGGAATTGCTCATTTTGAGCAATTTCTCCTTTTGCCACAATGTTTTCAAAAGTCGTCTGCAGCAGAGGCGTCAGAATGCGTCTACAAGTGGGAAAGGACCACTGTTAACTCTATGTGATGTTGACGCTAAATGACGCCAATGCTGCAGACGAGTTATGAAAGCATTGTTGAATAAGTACATACTCAAAAGAAACAGTTATACATATTTTGTCTTGTGTTAAACTCTCACAAAAAAACACTTTCTAATGTACAGACATTACATTTTCTCAGGTGTTGTCGCAGCTGCAGAATAACCTATCATCAGATAAACAGTGTAGCAGTGTTATTGTTTAATTTAAAGTAACAATCTACTTAATTATCTCACAGGAAAACGTAAAATCGCGAGGTCTGACTTTTGAATGAGATCGAACAAGAATTGTACCTGACTTAAATTAGCCATTTACATCGAAGGAGATTTTCGAGTAGGATAACAACTGAGAAAACGATGGAACATAAACTAAATCAAATATTCGTGTGCCGTGCTCAACGAATACATCAGACATATACCACAAGACCACCCTGCGCATCAAGAACCCTCTGTCAAATTTCACACAAACGGCGCGAGTACTGGTTAACCCTTTCCCTCATATAGACGCTTTCTGACGCCTCTGCAGCAGACGGCTTTTTGAAAACATAGTGACAAAAGAAGAAATTGCACAAAACGTGCAATTTCTCCTTTTGCCACAATGTTTTCCACTTTTAGTCATAGGTTATCCATTCAATTATGGAGATTGTCTATGTTTTGACAAAATACGTTCAAAGTCGTCTGCTGCAGAATTGTCGTATGAGGGAAAGGGTTAAGTCTCCGTGAAGCAGACATCGAGCGTTATTAATATAATTTGAAAGCTTGTTTTGCAGTCAATTTTAAATGAATAAGTTTAAACTAATAGGATCATGTTGTTTGAAACAGCTGGAAAGCATTGAACATGGACCTAGTCCTGCAACACAGGACATTGTAACTCTTCGTTACTGTAACATGGACCTAGTCCTGCAACACAGGACATTGTTACTCTTCGTTACTGTAACATGGACCTAGTCCTGCAACACAGGACATTGTAACTCTTCGTTACTGTAACATGGACCAAGTCCTGCAACACAGGACATTGTTACTCTTCGTTACTGTAACATGGACCTAGTCCTGCAACACAGGACATTGTAACTCTTCGTTACTGTAACATGGACCAAGTCCTGCAACACAGGACATTGTAACTCTTCGTTACTGTAACATGGACCTAGTCCTGCAACACAGGATATTGTAACTCTTCGTTACTGTAACATGGACCTAGTCCTGCAACACAGGACATTGTAACTCTTCGTTACTGTAACATGGACCAAGTCCTGCAACACAGGACATTGTAACTCTTCGTTACTGTAACATGTACCTAGTCCTGCAACACAGGATATTGTAACTCTTCGTTACTGTAACATGGATATAGTCCTTGGCATGAAACCATTTGGGCTAAACTTCTGGTATTTCGACAAATGTAACACCAACTTCTCCTCTCTATATAGAATGTATTCAAACCCCTACCAGAAGTTTACTGTTCGATAAAAAAAACCTTAACTGAGTGTTTTATTATTCAAACAAAACCCTTACCTGAGTGTTTACTGTTTGAACAAAAACCTTACATGAGTGTTTACTGTTCCAACAAAACCATTAACTGAGTGTTTACTGTTCGAATAAAAACCTAACCTGAGTGTTTACTGTTCGAACAAAAACCTTAAATGGGTGTTTACTGTTTGAACAAAAACCTTACATGAGTGTTGACTGTTCGAACAAAAACTTTACCTGAGTGTTTGCTGTTCGAACAAAAACCTTACATGAGTGTTGACTGTTCGAACAAAACCCTTACCCGAGTGTTAACTGTTCGAACAAAAATATTACATTAGTGTTTACTGTTTGAACAAAAAAAGAACATAAGTGTTTACTGTTCGAACAAAAACCTTACCTGAGTGTTTATTGTTCGAACAAAAACCTTACATGGGTGTTTACTTTTAGAACAATAAACCTTACCTGAGTGTTTACTGTTAGAACAAAAACCTACCATGAGTGTTTACTGTTAGAACAAAAACCTTACATGGGTGTTTACTTTTAGAACAATAAACCTTACCTGAGTGTTTACTGTTCGACCATAAACCTTACGTGAGATTTAACTGTTTGACCATAAATCTTACGTGAGAATTAACTGTTCGACCATAAACCTTCTCTGAGTTTTTACTGTTCGAACAGAAACGTTTCTTGAATGTCGTGTTCGAACATGCAACAAGAGCCTTTTTCGCCTGACGGGGCGCAAATATGCGCAAGTGTTTTTGCTATCCTGGTCGCAACAACACTTATATCGCAGGATTATCGGAAAGGGGAAAGAGTATTCAAATTCATCAAAGAAGCTTCAATCCTTACTTATAAAGGATTAAAAACCTTGCGTATGTTATAACCATGTACTTAATAGAGTAAGTTTTTAAAGCGCGAAAAGCAGTCACCTTTGACACCTAATTAAGTCATTATTATTCATATATGTACCATTATGTCAGATAGAATATGTTACAATTGACACGTTTGATATGTACATGACGTAGTCACAATTCGTGTGAAGAATAATAGGCATTATATCTCTATTTACACATACAATGTTTTATATATGTTTAAAATTTAACATTACATGATATCATAGTACTCAAAGTAAGATAAGTATCACATTTTTTTTCATTTCATGTTAGTTTTTGCGTCGCATTGTTTTAAAAACAAAACACACCATCCAGTGAAAGTGATCCGTATCAAGTTTTCAGAAGTATAACAAATTCAATATCGAATTATTTAAACAAAATATGATGATACAAAGCCGAAATAAATCGGCTTAAGCATTTGCGCTGCGTCTTGCGATTTAGGGTCTTAATGCCACTCGCATTAGTATACTTGAGTCATCCCGCGAGAAAACCAACATTGTGGACTCTGCGTAAAGTATCGACCCGGATCAGCCTAAGCATGCCACACAGGCCTATCTGAATAGACACTTTTAGCCTCCTGTGGATTTTCTGTTTCAGGAATAACTACTTTATACATATATCCCCCTAAGACGGAATGTGTCGGCCGGATCAGTCTGCGCGCACAGCGCAGGCTGATCTGGTCGATACATTACGCAGATGTCTATCGCTGCAGCATCTTGTGTAGGTCGTCCCGCGAGAAAACCAACATTGTGGACTCCGCGTAAAGTATCGACACGGATCAGCTAAAGCATGCCGCGCAGGCTTACCCGGATAGACACCTTTCGCCTCCTGTGGATTTTCTGTTTAAGGCATCATTTCTCTATACCTTCAACCCCCCCCCCCCCCCCCCTAAGACGGAATGTGTCGGCCCAGATCAGTCTGCGGGGGAAGAGGGGGTCTTTTAGCACGTGCGTGCAATAAAGATTCTAGTTAGCTTATGCATTCGCAAAATATAACCACATCTTTCAGTATCAGCGTTTATGCTGTGTAGTCCTTAATGCATATTATGAAGAACAAAACACACGAGAAGTGTAGCCCCATTGATTCTACGACAATGTTACTTTAAATGATGCTTCACTGGAGATGCAATGAGATCCCAAATCACCATACACGGCAAACAAGTCATTGTACAGCTATAACAGATGCAAACAAACTAAATCATAAAATAGCTTTCAATTTTTAAAACGTAATGTCATTAATTAAGTGATATGAATCACCAAATAGTTATGCGTTTATAGAATGCTCGTATATATATTTCAATCGGAATGTTTTGCAATTTGATTATTTCACACCACAGTAGTTTTCTTAAAAACATTTTGATAACATCTTTATTAGTTAATTTAAATGTATTTTACGTGTGATGTAGGATACCCAGACGCCCCTACGACACACAATCTTGTTCATTTTGTTATATTACAAATCACTATATTCCGCCTTTCTCCGGCAATAAATGAAAAAAAACCATAAATGCTAGTTTATCCCCAGATCGATTGATGTGTGGTTTCCCATTAGGTGTTGAGTATCGATGGTAGAAAACCGTTTATAAATCCTCCCACATCCAACATTTCTAATGCACAAGATTTTGACAACATCTTGGTAAAAAAGCACGGAAATTCTCTAGCGCTTTATCATTGAGTCGAGTTGGGAAACATTGTGGCAGATTGAGGAATTGCTTGTTTTTGAGCAATTTCTCATTTAATCACTTTGCTTTCAAAATCATTTTTTAGGGTTGAAGATTTGAAAATAAGTACCATATGCAAGTATGTCATTGGTGTTTGTCACTTTGTGATTTGCATATTTCTATCAGCAAAATTCGAAATATATTATATTTAACCTTTTCCCTCATATAGACGCTTTCTGACGCCTTTGCAGCAGACGGCTTTTTGAAAACATAGTGACAAAAGAAGAAATTGCACAAAACGTGCAATTTCTCCTTTTGCCACAATGTTTTCCACTTTTCAACTATGGAGATTTTCTATGTTTTGCCAAAATACGTTCGAAGTCGTCTGCTGCAGAATTGTTGTATGAGGGAATGGGTTAACAGAGGACTAGATAAGGAGGAGAAAATAAATAAAAACATCTTTTAAAAAATAATATAATAAAATAATATTAATTATAAACATCAGTATAGATAAAATTCGCTTTGGCTAGCATTATCAAAATATAAAAATGAACAGTGGAGCTGAAACAGAAATGAAATGTCAACTAACACAAGGGGGAGAGGAGCACGTGTACATTTCGATTCACTGTTTTAAATAAACCGTATTACAAATAGTATTAAATGTATGCCGAAGCTAATGCTTTTGATAATTATTATCGAATTTTATTTATAAGTATCTACGCGAATAAATAGATAAATAGTTAAATAGTTAAATAAATAAACAATTAAAATGTTTGAAGTTGCCATGTGTCCGATATACGGCCATGCGAGTAATCTAATTACATTAGTGAAACAAAAGTGAGAATACACTTCTGAAGTGTTGTTAGAAGACTCAGATCAGGCTGTATGTCATCACGACGAACCGTGAGGGCTCTGATTAACCTGAGTGAATGCACACGCTAGTCTCAGTCTTCACTGCTTTCAGAGGTAAAAGACCCCAATTCTCTTCAAAATCTTACTTTATATTAATATCTTAAGGTGGTAAAAACTTGGGTTTCTTATAGACAGACATTTCTAGAAATTAGTCGTTGACATATCCACTAAAACATTACTCGAATACTTCATTATTTCACACAAGACGACGTAGTCTGACACATTTACTGAAATATCTTTTTGCAAAAACCTTATGTCAAAGGGATAATGTGTCTTCATTAGCAATTTATCCTTTTCAAAAGTTTTTCCAACGCTATTCAATAATGATTTCTTTTATTGCGATTTTCCTATCTTTACCTAGAAGTGTTTTAAGTTGTGTATTGCAGATTTGTTTAATGTAGGAAATGGTAAATCGGATTACTGACCGAGCTGACCGACCAGCCAACCTGAACCCCTCATTATTATGATTGATTATGAACGTTTTACACCTAGCTCACGGGACCATTTACACCGCTCGACAACATCCCTCTAAATACGTCCACTCTAAAATGTTGGGACCTCCCCTCAACAAAAGCCCCTCCCCGCCCCCACCCTTCCCCCAAAAGAACAACAAGAGAAAACCAGCAAAATAACTACCTCCAAACAAAAACAGAAAAACCCACCACCAACAACAAAACAAACAACATATTAACGTTGGTATGTTGAATCAACTATTTATGTATTTGTATATATGATCAGGCATATGATAAGGAGATATGATAGGAAAACGAAATAGTGTTTCCTTTCGTCGCGATGTTTTCATGTTATGCTTGAATTAAAGATTAAGGTACATTTTAACGATATTTTAGTTTTCGTATGCTAAAATTCCTTCCATAGATCAGTCGACTCTAAACGATGCATTTAACCAGATACATATAAATATGTGTATATGTCTCTGATCCAACCCACATCCTATACATAACTTTTTCTTAATTCCATTTTCTTAAAAATAAGCATGTACATTGTAGTAATACATGATGTTTCATACGTCTTTAATTGATACAAACCCTGAAAACCAAGATGAGCCTGCAAAGATAAATGTTTTTACAAGTTTTACAGCATTTACTGATGTTTTGAAATCCAGCACTATTTGAGCTCGTCCGCGCGCGAAGGTAAAAGATGGCTTTATGCATCGGCACCGTATGATCAAGATTTACACTATTTACATAACACCTACATTGACGTGTTAGAAGCGTCTGTCTGATGACATAAAATAAATGTGAATGTTGATCTGAACCTACATTCTTCCGAAATATCAACGTGTACCTTTTCCCACGGGCGGGCTGGGCTCATTTAAGAATTTGTCCAAAAAAACCGGACGACGATATTAAGTTGTAAAAATGTTCGAAATCACCAACGTGATATGTTGATATGCAATATGAGAAGATCTCAGAAATGCTCACTTTACAATGTAAGTTGAAATATAAATAGGAGTTGGAATTTGATAATTTCTTTTCTTGTCCGATTGAATGTCCGATGATGAAGATCATTTCTAAAACATGTCACAAATCTTCACGATGATAATGTTACTTTGAAAATGTGATTACATGACAGATTGCGTGATTGCATGACAGATTGCGTGTCATATTAACCCTTTCCTACTTGTATTCGCATTTTGACCAATATGCAGAAGACGACTTTTGAAAACACTGTGGCAAAAGAAGAAATTGTTGTGTCACTAATCAGGGCTGATGACACCAGTTGTGTCACTAATCAGGGCTGATGACACCAGTTGTGTCACTAATCAGGGCTGATGACACCAGTTGTGTCACTAATCAGGGCTGATGACACCAGTTGTGTCACTAATCAGGGCTGATGACACCAGTTGTGTCACTAATCAGGGCTGATGACACCAGTTGTAGTGTCACTAATCAGGGCTGATGACACCAGTTGTAGTGTCACTAATCAGGGCTGATGACACCAGTTGTGTCACTAATCAGGGCTGATGACACCAGTTGTAGTGTCACTAATCAGGGCTGATGACACCAGTTGTAGTGTCACTAATCAGGGCTGATGACACCAGTTGTAGTGTCACTAATCAGGGCTGATGACACCAGTTGTAGGATCTCAACAGAGAAAGGGATACACGATTGTTTTATGACCTTGTAAAACAAGATTTACAAGGTTTATCTCTGACAAAACACACCAAAAACCTTCTCGTACAATGAAAGAAAGAATTCAGAGAATTTTACATATTTAAGTCCACCTAAACATAGCAGCACGTTCAATTTGACCGTATTGACGCTACTGACGTCATCGAAATGCATTTTGCATGATCGCATAATTCGGGTCGCATGACTCATTTGTTTATACGGAAGGAGGACAGTTGGATTTTTGATTTAATTAGAACGCGGTTTTCAACATTATTTCAGCTGAATAACTAAAAATAGATATTGTAATGCATTTCAGACAATTTGTTTCGCAATTGTATTGTATTTCGGAAGGACGGCAAATGCATCCTTTTATTAACCCTTTCCCTCATATAGACGCTGTCTGACGCCTCTGCAGCAGACGGCTTTTTGAAAACATAGTAACAAAAGAAGAAATTGCACAAAACGTGCAATTTCTCCTTTTGTCACAATGTTTTCCACTTTTTGTCATAGGTTATCCATTCAATTATAGAAATTTTCAATTATTTGACAAAATATGTTCAAAGTCGTCTGCTGCAGAATTGTATTATTAGGGAAAAGGTTAAGGACATTTAGATTAATAACATCTACTCCCCATGTTTCGGAAATCATGTTGAACTTCAAGGCGATGCTGTTTGCTCGTATCAACCGGTCATCCAGTTATTGTAAAACCTGTATCACATGGATCACATGGATGAGATATTAATTTGGTATTTCGTGTCTGACTTTTTCCCTCATAAGACGCTTTCTGACGCCTCTGCTGCAGACGACTTTTGAAATCATTGTGGCAAAAGGGGAAATTGCTCAAATGAGCAATTTTGTCATTTTTCACCATGATTTCAACTCTATTCAATAATCATACTATCAATTATAGCAATTTTCTTTATTTTAGACTTGATATCTTCGTCTGCTGCAGATTTATTGTATTTGGGAACGGGTTAAACGTATAGAAAACTTCACTATTATGACTCCGTATTCGGGATTCGAATCGTCGTATAGTGATTACCCTGTCTACCTCGCTGCTTTTGAAAACATATATGGAAACTTTTTATAGATGAAAGAACAATTATTGAATAAAATGGATTAATAACATTATGGTTAATTAAGGAGAACTTGTTAATTATGACCTGTTGCTACAATACTTTCTAACGTCGTATGAATAATAGGCGCCTGAAAGTGTCTACGTGTCAGAAAGGGTTTAAACCTATCTGAATGTCCATAGAGTCATTTTGTCCTCATAATATGTTTTCGAAACTCGGTTACAATCTGTAAATGATGGTGTATCATTGTGTAATTCTATTTTAATAAACCATAAAAAGTGTATAAAACTGAATGAAAACACGATGAGTCACCAGTTAATAATGTTATGACATAAACACAATGTATGTCAAGCTTCAAAGGGCGCGCTTCGTATGTCGGTTTCTTTAGTTCCCTTATAAGCCAACCTCTGTTTGAAAAAAAAACCGCCTCGTTGGTGAAGAAATAGAGCGTCCGCTCGATCCCCTGCCGGATCATACCAAAAATAATTGTAATGGCTGTCCCTCCTTGGCGCTAAGAAGTGTGGGGGTTAGCATTACGACCGACTCGCTGGTGTCATGATACATGGACTAGATGTACTTTTGTAACTTATCCAGGAAACCCCGTGATATACCTGAACATTGCTGAAAGTGGCATACTGACCCATAACCGCGCACAATAACTATGAAGCACACAACTTGGAACACATGATCTAGGTGATATTGTTGAAAATCTCTTTAATAAATGTTTATTTACAAAAAATAGTTGAAAACATTTTATTGAAAGAAAATATTCTTCATTATGTGTATTTCCTCTCATATTGATACTCAGTTCTAAACATGTATATCGTGTAGATGAGTAAGATTGATTCTACGTGTGTGTTAAATTAAATTATACAAGGCATACATGGTTAAAAGTAAACTGAAGCTAATTCTATTTTAAAAGAAAGGGATAGTTTACATTTTAGCGTAAATTTAATTCAGGTATTAACAAATTATTCATCGCTACATAATAATAAACCGGCACGACAATACAACCTAGTGACATTAACAACTTTATCTTTAATACATCTTAACATTGAAAGTTCATACTAATCCCTTAACCCCATTTTGTCTTTATTTAGACTTTTAAAATGACTCTTTCGTAAACGCTGAGGGTAATGTAAATGTCAGTCTATACAAAAACTATGTTTTTATCAACTAAATTAGATTTCTTATTAGTTTCCAAGTTGAATAAAATTGAAGAACATTTGTGTATACTTTACTGTATGTTTTGATAAACGATTTATGATAGCAAAATTGTTTTTTGATTAAAGGGTTATGTAATACAATGATAACCATTTCTCACATACTTACATTTTCGGACGCCTCTGCAAGAGACGACTATAGATAACAATATGACAAAACGTGAAAATGCTCAACATTTCAATTCATTTAATAACATTTAATTTTATTCATGAGGATTTCTCACGTTTGTGCAAAGATGGTATCAACGTCATCTTCTTCAAAACGTGCTATATGTGGCAAAGGGTCAAGGCTGTAAAAGAAAAACACCAAAAACATTGAATATTTTCATAACTGAATGAACACGAACATCATTCCGTCCTCGTTAACTTGTCAAAGCGCCCTAGTTTATTGTCGTAGTCCCTGTTGTTACAGCGTTCTATGAATTATGGATGTGAAATGTGGGGGGTTAACAATGTGATTGTAGGGTTCAGGAAGATCTTTGATCTCGTTTAAGCCTTTTCCCACATACGGACCTCGACGCGCTTGCATGCGGACGGGAAGACTTTCGGAAATATTGCGGGAATTGGAGACCCTTCTCATAATAAACAATTTCAGATTTCCCACAATGACTTTCGCCCTATTTTATTATGATCCTCTTAATGTTTAGGAAAATTTCCTTTTTTTGCGAAGATATTTTCAAAATCGTCAGCTGCAGATTTGTCAAATGTGGCAAAGGGATTAAATGGATGACTTTCTAAATGAATGTTTTATCCTTCTATTCGACCTGTTTGTTTACGTGCCTATAAAACAAATTCGAGGTTTACCAAATGAGAAGCTCTTTCAAGACCTGGAACGTCGGTTCACCTCTGCAACAAGCAGACGTATTTGGGTAACCGGACATTATCCCCTCTGGACATTATCCCCTTCGTTTAAAACTGCATATGCGGACATTATCCCCTTCGTCTTTTTCACATGGCGGACATTAATTATCCCCTTGGTCTTTTTGTGCATGGCGGACGTTATCCCTTTCACATGCGGACATTATCCCCTTCATCATTTATTTCATGACGGACATAAGCCCCTTCACATGACGGACATTAGCCCCTTCATTGTATGTGGGAAAGGGAAGGTTAAATCCAGTTCGGATTAAATAGATTAATATCGGAGGGGGGCTAATGTCTGTTGAAGGGGATAATGTCCGCTTTCAGCAATCTTGTGAAGTGGATAATGTCCGTATACAACGGGGATAGTGTCCGCTTTCATCAATTAGGTGAAGGGGATAATGTCCGCATGTGTAGGGGCATGTGGAAAAAAATTACAATTTCTGCTTTTTCCACAATACTCTCAACTCCATTCAATAATCAAACTTTCATTTATAAAGGTTTCCCTACTTTAATATTTTGACTGCAGATTAGACATTTTCAATCGTATCGCAGATTTTGTGTATGTGGGAAAGGGTTCATCGGTTTACATCTTTTCATACAGAGCATGTAAAAGACAATCATACGAGTATAAGATATTTTGTAACAAGTGTAATTAAATATCTTCCTGTGTATCCACCCTATCTGACCCCAACGTTAACCATAACACATGCATTTGGACGCAGCTGAAGTAGACGACTTTTGAAAACATTGTGACAAAAGGAGAAATTGCTCATAATAAGCAGTTTCTCCTTTTGTCACACACATTTCATTCTTTTCATTGATCAAACTTGTATTTAAAGAAATGTTCCATATTTGCATTTGATGTTTTCACAATCGTCTGCTACTGTTGGTTGTGGGAAAGGGTACAGTGTTTGACAGAAGACCTCTTGAAATCTAGAACTCTGAATAAATGGCGGACAGTGCAAAAGTGAAATGATCAGACTAGATAAATTCGCATGTTCATCTGGATGCATACTGGTTGCGAATGAACTGATTTTCTCATATCGGTGCTCAAATGGTTATCAGATGAATTCTATCTTAAACCCTTTCAAACATGGAACACATCTACAGCAGGCAACTTTGAAACATTCAGGTAAAATTATATGGAAAAATCCCCTTAATTGAAAGTATGCTTCTTGAATAGGGTTGAAAACATTGTGACAAAGTGAGAAATTGCTTGAAAATATGAGCATATTTTTTTTATTTTGTCCCAATGTTTGAAAATTCAAATTCTACAAATGGTTCAAAATGTGAATGGGTAGATTTAACCATTTCCCCCATACGACAATTCTGCAGCAGACGACTTTGAACTTATTTTGTCAAAACATAGAAAATCTGCATAATTGAATGGATAACCTATGACTAAAACTGGAAAACATTGTGGCAAAAGGAGAAATTGCACGTTTTGTGCAATTTCTTTTTTTGTCACTATGTTTTCAAAAAGCCGTCTGCTGCAGAGGCGTCAGAAAGCGTTTATATTAGGGAAAGGGTTAAGGAGCATTTCAGAAGTTTCATTACTCGCACAATGTAAAGCTTTGTGACGTAAAATTGCTAAAAGTATCGCTCCAACGTTAACACGTACCTAATCATTTTCGTACCTATTTGATTAACTATTCATTCATAAAGTTTATTTACCCTATTTTGTATTATTTCTGTTCACTCCCTCAAGTTAATATTTACAAATCTTGACACAGGATTTCTTAGTATGTGAAGAAAAACATTGAGTCGCCGACTAGCGATTTGAGGTCCTATTGCATTCGCATTCAGTGAAGACTCGGGTAGGCTTGTGTATACATACATATCTCACCAGAGTCTTCACTGTCCGTCTACATGCAAGTTAGTCCTAGATGTATCTTTTGACAAATAAAACCTAGAACTCTAGCACCAATTAGTAATATTCTAATTTAGCTTCATATGATCACATTGCGGGGATAAGACCTTAAATCGCCTGACGCGGTTCGTAATATTTACTTAACCCTTTCCCTCATATAGACGATTTACGACGCCTTTGCAGCAGACGGCCTTTTAAAAACATAGTGACAAAAGAAGAAATTGCTCAAAACGAGCAATTTCTCCTTTTGCCACAATGTTTTCCGCTTTAAATCATAGGTTATCCATTCAATTATAGAGATATTTTTTTTGACAAAATATGTTCAAAGTCGTCTGCTGCAGAATTGTTGTATGAGGGAAAGGATTAACAGAATAAGAAACTGTTGATTCATCTCTGACCTAGTTTAGATACAGTAAAGCTACAGTTTGTATTATATATTTAGGAAATAACTTTAAAAAATGACAAACTGTTTCAAAATCGTCTGCTTCAGAATTGTTGTATGAGGGAAAGGGTTAACCCTTTCTGTTATTCGAGTATTTGTCTCGTTTGTAATACGAATAATTGTCTTGTTTTCTTTTTAATGAATAATTTCTTCACTTGTATACGAATATTGTTCTTGTTCTTTTAAATGAATAATTATCTTCACGTAATACTTTTCTTCCATCATATTAAATAAATGAATACACTACTTCCTTGAATTTAACGATACTGCTTCATTCTTTTAACCCTCATTTCTTCAATATATTCAAACTTTTTATGTTTCATCTTTTTAGGCTATGATTAAAAATGTCTTTCTATTTACATAATAATGATTGGTAAAGATGTGTTATTCAAAGAGACCTTTAACTTTGAACAAATATAGAGCTGTTTTCTAACACAATGCAAAGAAACAGTTTGTCATTTTTTAAAGTTATTTCCTAAATATATAATACAAACTGTAGCTTTACTGTATCTAAACTAGGTCAGAGATGAATCAACAGTTTCTTATTCTGTTAATCCTTTCCCTCATACAACAATTCTGCAGCAGACGACTTTGAACATATTTTGTCAAAAAATAGAAAATCTCTATAATTTAATTGATAACCTATGACTAAAAGTGGAAAATATTGTGGCAAAAGGAGAAATTGCTCGTTTTGAGCAATTTCTTCTTTTGTCACTATGTTTTCAAAAAGCCGTCTGCTGCAGATTTGTTGTATGTTGGAAATTGTTAATAATATGTTAACCTGATATGATAGTGTGAGTCCGATTTGGAAACTTGGAAACATCTGCGGTAAAAAAAAAAATCAATTAAACTTCTGATACAGAACTGAAAATATGTATACGATAAGTAAAAATATCTCATTTTACCCACAATGTTTCAAAAGTCGTCTGCTGCAAAATTGTCAAGTGACGTCTGTATCTTTGAAAAGGTTAGGGTATCGCGCCATATCCTATATTCTATCCGATTGTATCTTGTTATTGCCTACTATATCTTAAACAAATCTCCATCTTCAAGTTTATATTGTTGATGCATTGTATGATATAGACACCCCAAACAATGTCTTATTCAAAATCATTTTCAATCAAAAATGCAATTTGAGCAACGCCACGTGAAAACCGACTTTCAGAGCGAGACGATCAGTGACGACCCAGATCAGAACAAATTGACCAAGATATGATATCATTACTCGTTGGTTTTCACGTGTGAGATATGAGCCGTTCCACGAGAAAACCAACAGTATGGACTCTGCGCAGGCTAATCCGGGCCGACACATTCCGTCTCAAGGGAATAAAGGTATAGAGTAATGATTCCTGAAGCAGAAAATCTTGTTATTGCGCAAAGTGTCTGTCCGGGTTAGCTTGCTCCTCATGCGTAGGCTGATCTGGAACGATACTTTATGGAGAGTCCACAATGTTGGGTTTCTCGTGGGACGGCTCATATGAATACTGTTAGCTGATATACCTCACATAAACACATAAACACATAAACACATAAACACATAAACACATAAACAACATAAACACATAAACAC